>CANYCX010715284.1:0-13318 GCA_948193385.1 Breynia disticha f. nivosa
TCCTTCACAAAACTCCGTTTTCAACCAACAAAATCGAGAATTAAACCTAGAAATCGCTACTCAAGGGTACTACACACCCATACCGACCGATCAAACCTAATTTCACTCAATTCCGACTCCAAACGAATGAGAAATCACTTCCTAAAACTTGTCCATAGTTAAAAATGTGATTATTGAATTCTCATCGGAGAAAACTTATCGATTCAAGCTTTAACTTCGATCCAACAGCCTCCGATCACTACAGTTCGATGAATCCTAGCTTGGTTTAAGGTTTTGGAGCTTTTTGTTTTGATTTGGAAGATGAAACGTGGTTTTGGTTGCAATGGAAGAGAATTTCATATGTTTATATATATATATAACTTCAATTGACTATTTTGCCCCTTGGCTCAACCCTCGTTCATTATTTTCATTTTCTCTCTCCCGTTTTTACTATTTTCCGAAAATTTTAAATCTTAATTTATCTCACACTTTCCCAATAATATTAATTACAAATATTTTACGAAAAATTTATTCGCATTTTTATTAATTAATTCTAAAATTTCCCGAAAATTCTTAAAATTGAGGGCGTTACAGTAAGAATATCAAATTGACGAAAATTTTATTGTATCTCGTTGAGCTCATACAACTCAAAGTTGAAATCAAAAGTTTCCAAGAAGTGCCATCCTCCTTATGAGATTGGCCTTGATTCTCGTGTTGCTAAACTTCTTCAAACTGAATCTCGAGATACATGCAGAAGACCACATTTGCTTTCAATTTACCGAGTTCTCCACTGCTTTCAATTGATTCACTTATGGATTCACATCCTGTATCTGAGTGTAATATTCCTATTTTAAATCTCCATAATTAGTAAATGATTAATGAAAATAAGTTTAAATTAATATAATATACATTAAGAAATGTTAAACTTTAAGACAGGTCAGCACTATAGAAAGCAGAAAAGTAGTTCTGCAGAAAATGCTAAGTTACAGCTTGTAGCACAAAGGGCGTGCTGATTGACACAAGGTCGTGCTCATTGAAAAGGTGATGAGCACGACCGTGCTAATGAAGAGCATGATCAAACTTTTTGGAAAAAAGAAATGTCAATGCGATGGGTGTGTTGAACAAAACGATAGGTGTGTTGAGAAACACGAGCCGTGCTGATCAATTAGTGGGTCGTGCTGGGTGTAAATCATGCAAGAAAGTTGAAAATCAAAGCATAAGCTGGCACGTGGAAAATGTCAAGGGGCGTGCAGATGGGAACACGGTCATGCCTCTTCACAAGATAGTAGTTAACCAAAACAGAAACTTCATTTATGCAATTTAAGAGCGAAAATGCGAGAAAGGGCTAAGAGAGACCGAGAGTGAGATTAGAGAGAGAAATGAGATTTGTGTGGTGAATAACTCGTAAAAACAACAACTCGGATCCTAGGAGTAAGTCGAATATTGATATCTAAGTCGATATTGCAAAACTGTAAAGGTAATCCTTAAAAATTACGAATTCAAGTATAATTTTATGAAGAATCTAAGTTAGAAATTGTTAGGATTAGTTTAGAGCATGCATTTTGTTGTGTTATAGAATTGATTGTGATAAAGAGTTGTATAAATGATTATTTAGCACGACAGGTTAGATTGAGGCGGAGTTCGGGTTCATATCAGTCCAAGTACTTTAGTTGGGAGGTGAGTAATCTAACTCACTATTTTGCTAAATAAAATATGAGTATGAAATTGTTATGAATTGCCAATATTTATGCTTATTAGGTATGGTTGCGAATGATTATGAGTTGCGTATAATTGTAAAATGATATGACAATAAATGTGTACCAATGAAATGAATATGATGATATATGTGCGTATCAATATGATCGATATAAAAATGATGATATATGTGAAATGTGAAATGAATATGGAAAATGGAATCATATATACTATTGAAATGAAACAGATACACGAAATGTGAAATGAAATGCGAAAAAGGTACGTGAACGATGTTTATTGATTTTGATATGTGAAATGATTTTGGATGTGAATTCAAAACTCTCTCCCTGATGATCAGATTCCTTTGTGGAGGTTTTGAATGTGAATTCAAAACTCTCTCTCTGATGATCGGATTCTGGAGTAGGATTGGGTACGAAACATTGCCCGTATCCCGATGCGTCTGCGCCTGTGGATACGAGAGTACCCTCAATGTGGTATCGTTCTTCTTCCGCTGTATTGAAGGGAATTCTAGGTTTGCATTTCCGTTCATTTTATTTATGCTTTAATTAATCATTTATTAATTAATTAGTATTTATATATATTTGTTGTATATATCGTATTTCTTTCATTAAAGATATAAAATATTGAGTATAATAATAGGATTATTTATATTGTAAAATATAATTTTTGAAAAAATTAAAAAAAAATATAATATTAAAATTTTTTAACTTGCTTTAAGTGGACTCTACAATATGTGGAGCCCACATGTTAAGCATTTCAGGTAAATGAAACGCTTAACCAAGTAACCTCTCCTATAGTGGATGTCCTTAGAAACTTGGGAAAATAACATAAATACCAATTTAAACGTTTAAATTTCCTTTATAGCCATAACAGTTAAACAATTTAATTCCTCAAAAAATATAATTTTCAAACTAATTCAAGGAGTATCAATCCATATAATGACTGATTATCACATTATTTGAAAAGGCCAAATCCCTATACGCAAGAGTCATTGACACTAGCGTGAATCTTGAAGAGACTGCTAAGAGATTGAAAATCTATTGGGATTCAACAACTGAAATTGCAGATGACGATGTTACAGAAGTGCCTCCAGCTATGGATAAACAACAATTTCATATTTTGGAGATTGGATACTCTGGAGTTCTAAGATATCATCTTATGGTTCCAGGCTTCTCAGCGTGTTAAATCTTGCCTCTTATAAATCTGGCCTCTTAAGGAATTACCTCATGAAGTCGTGAATTTATGGCTTCTTAGATATCTAAGCTTGAAGAACACGAAGGTAAATTCAACTCCAAGATCTATCAAGCAGCTTATTAAACCGGAAACATTGAATATGAAGCATTCTCTCATTAATGGACTGTCTGCTGAGATTTTAAAGCTGCTAAAACTTCTCCACTTATTAATATACTACTATGAAATAGAATTAGATGCTCACATTCATATTAACTACCGATTCAAGGCTCCATTTTCTACTGTAAAAGCTGATTTTTCTACCTCTGCTGTTCCCTTGCCTTATTTTCAGACCAATGAAAATAACGTAGGAATAGGAACAGATGAACAAATTTTGTATCCTTCGGTCACTCCGTTTTCAAACACGTCTCCTTCTATTGATGTTTCTTCTTCTTCTCCGGTCACACAGTCTAGTAATCTACCTCTTCGAAGAAGTGGTAGTCAAAGAAATGTGCCCAAGCATTTGGATATTTATCACGTTGATTTGCGCTGATTCATTGGTGGCATCTATTTCAGCACTTGTTGAGCCTCGCTCTTTCCATGAGGCTCAAAAATATGAGGTATGGCAGGGAGCAATGAAGGCTGAGATTTCTGCTCTTGAGCTTAATGGTACTTGGGATGTAGTGTCTCTCCCTGCAGGTGTCCATGTAGTAGGGTGTAAGTGGATTTATAAGATTAAGTTAAGGGCTGATGGGTCTGTTGAGCGTTGTAAAGCGAGGTTAGTCGCAAAAGGTTACAGTCAACTTGAAGGGTATGATTTTTAGTAGACTTTTAGCCCAGTTGCTAAACAGTCTACAGTTCGTGTTTTTCTGTCTCTTGCTGCTGCATTCAGTTGGGAACTTTGTCAGTTGGACATCAACAATGCTTTCTTGAATGGAGAGCTTGAGGAGGAGGTTTATATGGAGTTACCTCCAGGCTATCGATTTCAGGGGGAGTGTGATTATGGTGCAGGTGCAGAGTCAAAGGCAGGACAGAAAAGTTGGAATACTCGTATGGTTTGCAAGCTGAAGAAGAGTTTATATGGGTTGAAGCAAGCTTCCCGTCAATGGAATGCGAAGCTTACTTCCGTGATGCTAGAGTTTGGTTTTGCTCAGTCCAAATCTGATTACTCTTTGTTTACAATGCATCTTGATGGAATGTTCTTGGCTGTTCTGGTATACGTGGATGACATTCTTGTTGGCTGTACTTCTATGCCTGTCATTCATCGTTTTGTTTCCTATCTGGAGTCTCATTTCAAACTCAAGGTTCTCGGATCACCCAACTATTTCCTAGGATTGGAGATTGCACGCTCAACAGCAGGTATCAACTTGAATCAGCTCAAATATGTTTTAGATTTGCTGACGGAGTTTGGTTATCTTGGCTGCAAACCAGCTACAACACTGATTATCCAGAATCATAAATTGAAGAAAGCCACTTCAGATGATGTTTTGGTAGACAGTACATCTTACAGAAAACTTGTTCGAAAGCTTTTGTATTTAACTTTTACAAGGCCTCACATTAGTTTTGCTATGCATGTCCTTTCTCAGTTCATGGACAAACCTACTCAGAAACATTTGGTGGCAGCTCATAGAGTTTTGCGTTACTTGAAGGCTTCTCCGGGTTAGGGATTATTGTTTTCATCACAAAATGATTTGTACCTATCAGTCTATTCTGACAACGACTGGGGAGCATGTGTGGATACCAGAAGGTCAGTTTTAGGTTCTTGCGTGTTCTTAGGATCAGCCTTAATCAGCTGGAGATCGAAGAAGCAAACGGTTGTAGCACGAAGTTCAGCTGAAGCTAAGTACAGGTCCTTGTCTGCGACGAGTTGTGAAGTTATATGGTTGTTGGCTTTACTTTCTGATTTCCAGGTTAAGCAGAATGCAGCAGTGCAGGTTTATTGTGATAATCAATCAGCCTTATGCCTTAGTCGAAATCCTGTGTTTCATGATCGCACAAAGCACGTGGAGATGGATGTTCATTTTATTCGCGATAATGTTACAGCAAACGTTATTAATCCGGTTTACATAAGGACTAAGGAGCAAGTGGCTGATGTGTTTACTAAAGCTTTGGCACATCCTCAATTTCTTTATTTACTGGGCAAGATGAATGTTTTGGATTTTCATTCCCCCAACATTCATCTTGAGGGGGAGTGTTGAAGGCTATGTGGTGTGTGGTAGCTGAATAGTCCAGACGATAGTTTTGGAAGGCTGGCGACAAGTCGTTTCTGTTTTTATCTCATTTGTTTTGTTAGCATTTTGGGTTCCCGCGTGTTTCTGCGTGTTTTCATTTTTTGAATTTTACTCAGACTTTATACGCTTGGTCTTTTACTTCATTTTGTAAGAAGACTATAAACACACACTAAGTGTGCTTCTTTTCTAAGAATATCAGAAAATTGCTCCACAAATTCCTTCTTGTCTCTGAATTTCTTAATTTCAGTCAAGATCCATATAATCATTCTTAACTGGTTGGTCGCACGACCCACTACACAAAACAATTATACAACTTGGATGAATTAAGAATGCTTTACGCTTGACAGAATAAGTTTTAATCATATGCAAGTGGGAGATGTTGGTAATCATAGGTGTGCCCATAACTAAATTAGTTATGCAGGAATAAGTAATAATGTGTTTGTCAAGTTAGGGACTTACGACGTAATTCCTAATATTATAAATAGAATTAGGAAACAACAAGGGATAGTGAATTGGTTTCCACTTTACTTCTTGAATTACGTTTGTAACGCCCTGGAAATTCGTCTATGCTAAATATGTGAGATGTAATGTGAATAAGTGAAAATGGTGTTGATAGACGTTAATTGTGTTGTAAAGATAATTATTCAGATTGGAGAATATGTATATAGTAGTGTATGCATGATTGAAAATCGAAAGGAGTCGAAAATGGCTAAGTATTGTAGTCTGCATGTGAGTAACGTGCGTTACTCCTGTCATTAACGCGCGTTAACCTTGCCAGAAGACCAAGAATCTGCATTTTGCTTAATGAACGCTATGTAGACCGTAATGAACGTTATCGAAGGTCAGTACATGCCATTAAAAGTCTGAAACTTCCTTCAAACGAGCCATTAATTCATTTCACCAACCAAAACACTCCCAAAACATTCTCCCAACCATTTCTGAACATTCATACCATAAAACCTACACTAAAACAACAAACTTACACGAGATTAACACACATTTTGGCCTCCGATTGTCCTCTTCTCTCTCTAGGTCACAAAGTTTCAGGATTTAACGTAAAGGGGTAATACATTACTGTAAATTGATGTATTTTATGTGCATTATGTAGGGTTTTGTTAGGTTTTGAATATAGAACAAGATTCTATAAGCCTTAGACCCTAAACTAAAACACCCGATTTAACGAGATTTAAGAGATTTAAGTTTTAGGAATTTTGGGTAAAATCCGTCTAGGAGGTCTAAATGATGTACATTGTATGATGTTTGATAGGAAATGTGATTTTGATTGTGTAGGTATTGGCATTTGCGATCCAAATCGGGATTCGGGCGGCGGATTAAACCCCGAGACCCGAGGTAAGTGATTGTTGCCACTTAGACAATAATGCTATTGTTTTATGTTGTTTGAGCTTGCATGATGTTGTTGGTAAGAAATGGAAGTGAAATAAATGATGTTAAGATTGGAATTGTGAGAAAATGTGTTGTGAATGGAACTAATGTATGTTGTTTTCAAATGCAAGCTTGATTTATGATGTTGTTGGTTTGTGGCATGATATGTTATTGTGAATTGGGTTCTTAGGAACCGAAATTTGTGGATTTGATGATATGTGGCATGTATCACATGTATGGTACGATTTATATGGTGTGGTTGAAATGAGCATAAAAATATGAAGTTGATTTCCTTATGATTCATGCTTGAATGCTTGTTGAGAATTGCATGGTGATAGCCTTAAGAATGATCACGTTCATTCATTCATATTGTATGACACTTGAGCATTTGGCATGAGAAAAGAATTATGGGGTTAAATACTCGGATGTGCATAGAAGATCGAGTGGAGTCTCTCTTCTAATAAAATAAGGGACGATGAGTCCAATGCACAAAAAGATTGAGTGGAGTCTCTCTCTTGATTGATATCGCAGGGGATCGAGTGGAGTCTCTCCCTTAGCGTGGTTTAGGCTCCGGAGCGATGCATTGTGTGATTCGCATTAGCATTGACATAATGCATATATTCATGGAATCATAATTGATGATGTTGTGATGTGAAATGCAAATAGAATGGTTGTTCTATGATGTTTGTGAAGGTGTACGAATGGTAGTATGTATTCTTATTGGTATATGATTGGTGGATTATGTTTTGAGGAATGTGTTGACGATTGTTGTGTAATGATATGTATATGGATGATTTTCCATTTATAGATGCTATGTGTGAGTTCATGGTCAATTATGGTTAAATTGGTGTATGTTTGACTTGTATGAATGCTTGATAAGTTCATTGGTATGGCTAAAACAATTGGACAATAGTTATGCATGGAATGAACTTAAGTTAAGTTGTGCAGATTCTGTTGTACAGAGTAACGCACGTTAAGGCCTAGGTAACGCACGTTATCGACCCGTAACGCACGTTATGGTTCTCGGTAACACACGTTACTGACCATAACGCAAGTTATTCTGGGCAGATCCACGTTATTCATATTGCCTTGAATAATGAACGGTACCACCTGAGTAATGAACGTTATTCTGGGACAGTAAGTCCTTAATGGACCGAAATAACATCCTAATTCATACCTAATGAATTTTAGTAATGTAGAATGGTTTCTTGATGAATAAAAACACCTAAACTGAGATAAATAACACTTGTGTGATTGTTATGTATAATTGTTGTGGAATGACTTTAGAGCGCCATTATTGTTTGAGGGGGAATAAGGTTGGAATGGTCGAAGTCTCTCCTGCACCCCGGCATGTAGAGACGCTAAGAGAAAACTTACTGAGTATTGAAAAATATACTCACCTGTCATTGCTGGAATCTGTGCAGATCGACACTAGCTGCTGGGACGTTCGAGTGGAGCGGAGTTCGACGTGTGATACGTGACAGTTAGGTTGGCTCCTGGCATCTTTTGGATCTTACACATTTTGGACTTTTGTATAGCCATACATATGATAATATAGGCTTTATTGGCATCTGCATTGTTTTAAACCGTGAACATCGTTTTCCGCACTCTGATATTATTATTATTTTGTATTTGACCAGTTTAAAAAGAATGCATGTATGTCACAGTTGTTTTATATATATATCACAAATGTTATTTCATCTCTTTTGAATTATGAATGATGATTTTAAATTATTGTCTCGTAAAAAGAAAAAAAATTGTTGCGAAAAATCATATTTATTCAAAATGGACTTAAGCGAATTTGGAGTTCACAACGTTACTTCTTAAGAGACTTAAAGAAAAAAGAAGAAATAATACTTTTTCTTTAGACTCACAGTTCATCTAATCATCCAATAAAAGAATTGCAAAAATACTGAGATTGCAGTTTTGTCTATTAAAAATTTCAAAATTTTTCGCTGCTATAAACAAATAAATTTTTCTTTATTTTACACCTTATATTGTTGTGTGCTATATCATTATTGTGATCTTTTGAGTATTAACGAAAGTCAACTTATATTCAATTTTAAGGTAAACAATGCAACAATTAACTTCACAAAGGTTATTATTTAACCAATATATTCCTGATACCATAACTTTAACAATTACACTCCATACTAACATATCATAAACAAATTTTCACACTTTGCTTGTAAATATATCCATTTTATACATGTTTTATACCATATACACAAACACTTACTCAATGTTCATCCATATTTGATGTAACTAACAATTTCAGCAGATTGGAAACATAAACTCAAGCATTTCAGCATTCATATACCAAACTTATTCACAATAAAGATGAATGTTTTATGCAATGAAGTGAAATTGAAATGCTAATGCAAATCACAAGCAATATGCTCCGGGGCTTCCTTTTCTTTACGAACATTTTTCCTTGGACCTAGTCTGGCATCGAGCTCTTACTGGAATATCCTCTGCCTAGTCAGCATCAAGCTCTCACTTGGAAAGTACCTCTGGCCCAGCCTAGCATCAAGCTCTCACTTGGAATCTCACAGCCACGTGTCACATACCAATGTTCATGCAACATATGAATTATATGCAATTCATTTAGGCCCTCAACATTAAATACATATTCATGTTTTACATACAACTCATAAGAACATAACATGATTCTTCATCAAAGCATATTTCATAAATATCATAAGAACATAATTAAGTTCGTCATTTAAAATCATAAATAAGCTATCATACTCTCTTCCATGTCATATACATGAACTCATCATAAATTACGCAAGAATCCACAAATAAATTAATTGCATTCTCATCTCATCAATAAGCCACATCATTAAGCCAATGCTTATTATTGTAATCAAATTATGTTCACATAAGATCATTCTAAATAAACCATATAAAATTACAATTAAGATTACATAAGTATCATTATATCATCATTGTAATAGCATACAAGCTTACTAACTCACACAAGAACAACCAAATCCTTTTCAGACCCCATTTTAAGCTACCATTTTAAACATAATTGCATATTTATCATGTATGATCATATAGATGCAAGACATATAATGGTAAGTGTAAAAGGCACTTACCTCAAAAATTTGTGAAGTAAGGGTCGTGGCTCAACTCCGATCCGGATGTCGTAAATCGCTTCCTATAAGATAAATACCATCCAAGGCTGTAAAAAAATCCGTCCACAAGTTTAAACTCCAATTCCATCCTTTACTTAATCAAACTCCCTCATTCATCTCATTATTTTAATTAACCTAATCTCTTATTTCCGTTTTCCTCTCAATTTAAGCGTCATAAATCATACACATGATCTCAACTAACTCTAATTCAACTAACTACCATCATTTAAACTTCTAATCAATCCATTTCCCATCATTTCCAAAATTATTCAACTCATAGTTTCTAAACTTACTCAAAACCAAGTGTAAAATTCTTACCTTAATGTGTTAAGCACTCCAATTTTACAAAGAAATCTTATTTCCTCTTGCTCTCACTCACTCACAGCAAATCTAGGGTTTTTTAAGGTTTCTTTTATTTGTTCTCTGATGTTGGTTCTGTTTTGTGAATAAAACAGTGTCAAGCAGTGTTCTATTTTAAATTTCTAGCTGGCACGCCCCTCAGCACAGGTCGTGCTCATGGTTGTGTTCTACCATTTTGGCATGAGTTCTATTCTGCTCGTGCACGAGATCGTGCTGACCATTTTCCTATAGGGATGAGCACGCCCTTGGCATGATCATGCCCATGCACATGCTCATCTGTTGTTTTCTATAATTTATTTAATTTCATTCTGATTCCATTCTGATTTAGTTCTATTTTCCATTTATATTAATTCTAACAATTTCTAGGGCGTCACAAATGTCGTTATAGATGCACTTAGTAGGAAATCAAGTGTTACTTTATCTAGTTTATAGTTAACACACATGACTGATTTGATAGTTGCACAAAGCTTGAACACAAAATTAGAAATATTTGAATCGAGAGTGTTAATAGCAACATTAATGATACGACCAATATTGTTACAAAAGATTCAAGTAAGAAAAAAAGAGATGAAGATTGCATTTGGATAATTTAATATATCTATCAAGGTATTGAGACCTATTTCATTTGGTAAACAAGTTACTAATGATGGGATCCAGAGTATGTATACAGGTATAGAGAATATTAGACAGGAGATACTACATGAAGCATATAATGCTCTATACGTTATACATGTAGCCAGGAATAATAAAGATGTACCATACTCTAAAAAGTACTATTGATGGTCAAACATGAAAAAAAGATGTATTTGTATCCAGATGTTTAGTGTGTCCACAAGTAAAAGATGAACATTAGGCATTAACAAGTACATTTTAGCCATTATCTATTCCAATCAGGAAATAGGAACAAATAACTATGGATTTTGTGATATAATTACCATGTACACAGTATGGTAAAGATGCAGTATGGGTGATTATTAATAGATTGATCAAATCTGCACATTTCTTATGAATTAAAGTTAGAATCTCTTTAGAATAGTTAACAGAGTTGTATATACAAGAGATAGTTTGACTACATGGTATTCCTATATCTATAGTATCAGACAGAGACCCACAATTTATTTTTATATTTTGGAAAAATTTATAGAGTGCATTGGGACAAAAATTTAACTTCAGTATTGTTTTCCATTCATAGACTGATGGACAGAACTAAAATAATGATTTAGATGTTAAAAGAAATACTACGTTTTTGTGTGTTTGGAGATTCAAGGTTTTTAGGATTGGTATATACCACTAATAGAGTTTTTTTCATAATAATCTATATCACAGCAGCATTGGTATGACACGGTATGAAATTTTATATGGAAAAAAAGTAGAAGTTTGATATACTGGGATAGAAAAAGGGTAGAGCTACTCAAAGAACCTACACTTGTGCAAGAGACAATAGGAAAAGTAAAGCTGATCAAAAGTAAGTTAAAAACTACTCAAGATAGATAAAAGCGTTATTACGATTAGCATAGAAGAGTAATGGAATAATAAAAGAAAGTTAAGTCCTAGATACGTTGTACCATATGAGATTATAGAGTGGATTGGTCCTTTAGCTTATAGAGTTTCTCTACCTGTAGAGCTAGCATAGATTCACAATATTTTTCATGTGAGTATGCTAAGGAGATATAGATTAGATCCTACCTATGTTACACTAGAAATAGAGGTACATATAGCAGAAAGTTTAACTTATACTGAGGAAACTAGTACAAATTGTGGATCATAGGATGAAACAATTATGAACCAAACAGATTTCTATGGTAAAATTTTTACAAAAACATCATGACCTAGAAGAATCATCACGAGAGACAAAGGAAAGGATGAGACAAGGTTAACCATAGTTATTCAGTGATAAGTTTTTACATGTAAAGTTATTGCATTTTCATATAAAAATACACAGAATAAAACATAATAAGGATTGATACATGATAAATAGAATAAAGGTACCCATAATAATAAACATAAATGAATTTTTAGGAGAAATTTTTTAAGGGGGAAGATTTATAAAATTCCCATTCTAAAGCTAGATAATCAATAAAATGAATGTCATGTTAATTATGAGTTGATAGATATTAAATAGTAAGTATACATATATATAAGACATTTTTTTGCAAAAATACATGGAATATAGCTGGTGGCAGACTACGCACAGTGGACTACAAGTGGCAGCTATGACCACGCGTAGTATACTACATATTGTCGCCAACCAACGCATTGTGGTAACTACCACGTTTATTGTTGGTGATCATGTGTATTTAAAGAAATTTGGCACAATCTCAAAAGGTTTGGGACTTAAAGAATGGATTGAGAGTTTAAAAAAGGAAACTGAAGGAGAGAAGCAAACAAAGAATAGAGAAGGAAAGTGAGCGAGAAAGAGATATAAAGAGATTTGACAGGAAAGAGAGAGATTGTGAGGAATTTAGGTTAGAAATTGAGTTGAGAAATGCGTACCTAATCATAGGATCGAGCTTGGCATTGATTGGTATTATCGGTACAAACAACTCATGGATATAACGGTAATAATTTATGAACCTTTATAGAATTTATCGTGAATTTAGTTTAAAGTTAGAAATTGTTGATAATTGACAAAAATAGAGAATTGAGAGAATTGAAATAGAAGCATGCATATTAATATGTTGTTTATACTAAGTTTTATAGAAATTTGTATATGGTTATATAAGACGTTAGTCAAGTTGACTGAACAAGAATCAGAGTTTAGAAGGGCTTCAATATAACGGATATCCAGGTGAGTAATGTAAATTACTTTTAAATACGACTAATTTTTAGCTATGAATTGTGAATTAAATAGTAAAATACAAAATTGGATATGTGTGCTTATGAATACGTAAAATGAAAATATATATGCATATGCGATTGAATTAAGAACAGGTACACAAATTGCAAAACAAATGAGAGCAAATACAAGATGTATAAATTGATTAAGGATTGATACATGTTATATGAATTGTAACATAAACAGATAAATGATATGATATGCAAACACGTACATGATCGAGTTTGTACGATTGCTTGAGATATATATATATATATATATATTTACACACACACACACGCATATATATGTGTATATATATATATATATATATATATATATATATATATATATATATATGTAAATATATGTGTATATATATATATGTATAAATATGTATGTATATATATATGTATATATATATATTTATACACACACACACACACACACACATATATATATATATATATATACATACATATACATATATATATATATATATATATGTATATATATATATA
>CANYCX010715297.1:0-13700 GCA_948193385.1 Breynia disticha f. nivosa
ATTGATTGTTATTAACGACTCTAGGCCGGAATTGCGAAAGCCGAGGTTTAGAGAGGGCTAAATCATTAATTGAATCTATGTCGAAAAATCCTTAGAAGTGACATACTAGGATTAGATATTCATAGATGTTGATTAATAGATTGCATCTTAGGAACAATTGATTGCATTTATTTGTTGATTATTCGTTCTTGGTATTCTTAATTCGGAGATGCAAAAGCCTAGGATTGGGAAGGCTAAATCAAATAGAGTTAGGTGTTGTTTGGATAGAAATATACCAAATGAACATAACGTGTTCGATGAAATGCCAAAGAGAGTAGTGCGTTTGCTTGTTTAGCGTATCACGAGAGTAGAACACTTGCGAGTTTTAAGGACGCAATTCTGAGCATCTCGAAAGGGACTCTTAATTGACGATAGAGCGAGAACACCATCATTAACCTTAAACCATTAAGCAACCAAACATAATCTCTATTAAAATCTAGGAAAGCCCACATTTTAGTTTATTGTTGAATCCTTGTTTTTATGTGTTTATCTTTATATTTCATTGCTCAATTCAAAATGCCAAAAATCCCATTTATGTTTATTGCTTGTTTACATTTTATTTCTAGCACCGAATCAATTTAAATACGACGTTCCTCGAGAGATTCGATCCCGGGAGGTATACTTCCGCGGTAAAACTACACCGATCTAGTGCGCTTGCTAGAACCCGGTCAAGTATGCCACAGTGCCACTAACGGAGGAGTGCAGTGCCATTATTCAGAGGAAGTTACCCCAAAAACTTAAGGATCCAGGCAGCTTCTCAATACCAATTACCATTGGCACTTTGGGGATAGAGAGGGCACTTTGTGATTAGGGGCCTCCGTTAATCTCATGCCTCTTTCCCTCTACAAGCAACTTGGTATGGGGAATTGAAATCATGCACCAACTCTCTTAAGCTGGCCGATCGATCAATCAAGTATCCGTAGGGTAAAGTTGAAGATGTGTTGGTAAAAGTGGGGAAGTTCTTCTTTCTAGCTGATTTTCTGGTGCTCGTTATGGGAGTTCAATGTCTACCGACCGAGCCATGATTGATGTTCAACAAGGGAAGCTTACTTTGAAAGTGGGGAGTGAAAGACAAGAGTTCAATGTCTACCAAGTTATTCATTGCCCAGCTATTGAGGAGGATGAATGCTTCTGGATTGATTTGGTGGATGGGTTGGTAAGGGACATTTTTCATGTACACACAAGGATAGTCTAGAGACAATCATTGCCTCTAATATGATCGAGCATAAGGAAGATGAAGCGTTGCTATAGGAGATCATGGAGCTTGATGGAGAATCACTTTCCAGAGTGTTACCATATGAAGAGCTGTCTTTGGAAGCACATAAGCAGTTTCTCCCTATTCACACCCCTCCAAAGGTGGAATTGAAGCAACTACCGCCAAGCTTGAGGTATGCCTATCTAGGAAATTCATCTACATTCCCTGTTATCATTGCTTCTTGCTTGAGTGATGTGCAGGAAGAAAAGTTGTTGCGAGTGTTAAGGGAGTACAAAGAAGCGATAGCTTGAAGCATAGCCGATATAAATGGAATCAACCCATCCTTTTGCATGCATCGAATTCTCTTGGAGGACAACCACAAACCTTCAGTTGAACATCAGAGACGATTAAATCTGAATATGAAGGACGTGGTAAGGGCTGAAATTATTAAACTCCTCGATGCAAGTATCATCTATCTCATCTCTGATAGTACTTGGGTGAGTCCGGTGCAGGTGGTACCAAAGAAAGGGGGTATCACCGTAGTTGAGAATGCTAAAAATGAATTAATTCCAACTAGGATAGTAAACGGGGTATAACCAAATATTGGAACGATTGGCCGTCCATGAGTATTATTGTTTTCTTGATGGTTATTCGGGGTATAACCAAATAGTTATTGCCCTGGAGGAGCAAGAGAAAACCACATTTACTTGTCCTTATGGAACTTTTGCATACCGACGTATGCCATTCGGGTTGTGTAATGCACCCGCCACCTTTTAAAGGTGTATGATGGCGATATTCTCGGATATGATTGAGGATATTATTGAGATATTCATGGAAGATTTTTCAATTTTCAGAAATAACTTTGATGTATGTCTCTCCAATTTAGCACGTGTCCTACAAAGATGTAAGGAAACTAATTTGATGTTAAATTGGGAGAAATGTCACTTTATGGTCAAGGAGGGAATTGTGTTGGGGCATCGGATTTCCATTGATGGCATTGAAGTGGATAGAGCTAAGGTTGCGGTAATTGATCAATTGCCACCACCTACCTCTATAAAGGGAATCCGTAGCTTCCTAGGTCATGCCGGCTTCTACCGTCGGTTCATTCAAGACTTCTCATCTATCAAAAAGTAGCTTTGTGCATTGCTTGTAAAGGACGCACCATTTAACTTTGATTCTGAGTGTCATGAAGTATTTACCAGGTTGAAGCAGGCTTTGACTTCAGCACCTATACTTTTACCCCCAAATTGGACTATACCATTCGAGATCATGTGCAATGCCAGTGACTTTATTGTTGGAGCGGTTTTGGGACAAAGAAAGTCTGGAAAACCACATGTGATCCACTATGTTAGCAAGCTTCTGAATCCAGCTCAAATGAATTGTGCCACAACAGAGAAGGAGCTATTGACAGTGGTTTATGCAGTGGACAAGCTCAGACAATATTTAGTTGGATCTAAGGTCATTGTGTTTACCGACCATTCTGCTATCAAATATTTGATGACAAAGAAGGAGGCAAAACCGCTGTTGATGAGGTGGATTCTTTTGCTGCAAGACTTGGATTTAGAGATCAAGGACAAGAAGGGTTGTGAAATTGTGGTCGCGGATCATCTGTCACGCTACGAGGGGTCAAGAGAAAAAGAGGGACCAATTCCCAATACTTTTCCAGATGAGGGCATCATGGTTATTGGGGAATCAGAAATGGGGTTTCCTTGGTATGCTAACATAGCCAATTATTTGTGCTCTAGGAGAATGCCTAAAGACTTTGACTTCCATAAGAAAAAATGATTTTTTGTAGAGATCAAACATTATATGTGGGATGATCCGTTCCTATTAAAAAATTTCTCTGACGAAATTATGAGACATTGCGTACCAGAGGAGGAGGTTCCTTCTATATTGAGACATTGTCATACTTTACTATGTGGAGGACATCATGGCCTAGATTGCACGGCTGCCAAGGTCCTTCAGAGTGGTTTTTTCTGGCCTTCAATCTTTAGGGATGTGAGAGAATTTGTCAGGGCTTGTGATGAATGCCAACGGACAGGTACAATTGGTAAGAGACACGAGATGCCCCAATCTGGGATCCTAGAGGTGGAATTATTCGATCTTTGGGGTTTGGACTTCATGGGACCATTCCCAAAATCATTTGGGAATGAATATATTTTGGTGGCTCTTGAATTTATGTAAAAAGGGGTGTATGAATCAGCATTTCCGGACAACACAGTTAAGTCCATGGTCAAATTCGTTAAGAAGAAAATTTTCTCAAGATTTGGGGTGCCTCGGGCCATTATCAGCGACAACGGAGTCCATTTTAACAATCATCATTTCCGGTCACTTTTGGGTAAATATGGGTGCCACCATCGACTGGCTACACCGTATCATCCTCAAACCAGTGGACAGGTGAAAATCTTAAACCGTGAGCTGAAGCAAATTTTGGATCAATGCAACAAGAAAGGACTAGGCCATTAAGCTTGATGATGCGCTATGGGCGTATAGGACAACATTTAAAACTCCAATTGGCATGTCTCTATTCTGCCTCGTCTATGGAAAACTGTGTCATCTACCGGTTGAGTTGGAGCATAAGGCAGTTTGGGCAATTAAGACTTTGAACTGTGATTTACATCAAGTTGGAGAAAAACGCCTACTGCAATTGAACGAGCTGGAAGAAATTCGAAGAGAGTCCTATGAAAACGCCCAAATTTACAAGGAAAAAACTAAGGTTTGGCATGATAGAAGAATCCAACGGAGGACATTCCAAGTTGGCGATGATGTGGTACTATACAACTCTCGGTACAAGCTCTTTCCAGGAAAACTTAAATCACGGTGGTCGGGGCCATACCGAGTTATTAGAGTTTGTGCACATGGTGTCGTCGAGATTCAAGCGCCAAATCAGTCATCATTTTTAGTGAATGGTCAGCACCTTAAACATTACCACATGGGGGACACCATTTTAACCGTTCATACCCTTCAGCTGGATAAATGATCAGCCCGTTCGAAATGAGGTTAAACTACTTCAGGTCTGCAATGACTTTAAACTAGGAGGTAACTTGTATATAGTATATCGTCCCTTGCATGGGTTCACATACTTAGCAGTACTTCTCATTTTCCATATTGCATTCAGGGAGTCTGTTATTTATATGAATTCGTGGCACCGCAATTTTGTCACAAGATGAGTTTTTCCTTATTTTTATCTGTTTCATCCATTTTTGGTATTTTAGTTGATTTTGGGGAAGTTTGATGAGCTTATTTTGGTAAAGAAAGAACTATTGAGATAGGCAGTGTTGCATTAATATGTGTCATATTGAATGAGCAAAAGTATTTTGCCAGCTTTAGGATTATGAATCACGAGCTCAACCAAACGTGACTCTCCATAGTCACGTTCGTGGCTTAGGGTCTGTTGGCAAGGTAAGGACATCCAGTGAGTGTATCACGAACGCGACTCCTCCGAATCACGTTCGTGACACATATTCTGCCCAACAGTGATTCACTCCATAGCAGCATCACGATCGTGGCTCTTCAACAGTCACGATCGTGGTACCCATTCTGACCAACTTGGCACTACAGAGAAATACACCACGAACGTGACTCTTCAGCAGTCATGATCGTGGTACGTGCTCTGGAAGCAAGGAATTACCCACCACAAACGTGATCCAATCAATCACGCTCGTGATGGGCATTCTGCCCAACCATATATATGTACAGGGTTCCACCACGAACGTGATCCAATCAATCACGCTCGTGATGGGTATTCTGCCTAACTCTCATATATGCACAGTGGTCATCAAGAACGTGATCCAACCAACCACGCTCGTGATGACCAGTTTGTCCAATGCATTGGCTTAATCCTTTATCAATCACGAACGTGACCCTGCCTAGTCACGATCGTGATAATACTTCTGGACACAACATGGGTGCACACCAACGTGCAACCACGAACGTGACTCACACTATCACGTTCGTGGGGGCCAACCTGTAGGGTCAGAAATGCTTTTGAGGCAGCTGCATTATAAGGACACTTCCTCTTACAAATTTAGCTCATTATGGGAAAGAAAAATTTGTTTTATCCTAAAAGCATATCAGCTATTCAAAAAGCTATGACAATGTAAGAGTAAGTGTAAGTGCTTTTACTCATTCAAAGTGGAATACAAAAACCAATTAAATGCCAATGCAATTTCACTCACATTGCATTTGAATTTTCTGCATGCTTTATAACACATTGTCTCTAGGGTTTCATCACAAAACACTCATTCACGTCTCTCTCTCCTCTCTTAGTTTCTCTCATTCCAAGCTCTAACACTCCCAATATCTTTTAGTATTCTTCTTTTTCAAGCAACCAAATGGTAGGAACTGGGGAAGGATTGCCAGAAACTATCGAGCAAATCTAGTACAAGCGAAAGGGCAAGGCCCAAATTATTGAGGAAGAGGAACCACAGAAAAAGAAAGCGGTAAAAGACCCTCCTCCGACTCAACCAAAGGTCAATAAGAACCATCCATTCCTTAAGTTTGAGTCTACTTCCAAAACAAAGGAAAGGTATGCCATTTTATCTAAACTAAACTTTAGGATTGAGAAAACACTTGTGATTAGTTTGCTAGAAGACCTTAAGGAAGATGGTCCATTTTTTACAGTTATTACAGAATGTGGGTTGCGGAAGGTGTTTTTGATGGACACTGAATTTTATTTTAAACCCTTGTTGGAATTGTTGGCAACTTTTACGGTTGATTGAAGTCAGGGGTCAAATGGTTCTGTGTCGTTTAGATTAGGCCGCCAAGAGAGGGCAATGAGTGTGAATGAGTTTGCGATTGCATGTGGAGTATCTGAGGAAGGAGTCACAAATTTTGGCGTCGACCCAAGAACATTGGAGTTTGACAAAGATGGCTTCTGGAATGAGTTGTGTGAAACAACCGGGGTTAGATTTCTAGTTGGGGTGTCTAAACTCGTTGATGTAAAGCAACCCTAGCTCAAGCTTCTGTACAAATGGCTCATGAACTCTTTGTTAGGTCGACACGATACAGACAAGTTGGCAAATTTCGACCTTACAATGCTCTCTTGCTTTTGGAAATATATTAAGTTCCATCTGGGGGTGGCCTTGGCAATGAACTTCGAAAGGACTGCTCATCGGAAGTCCGGGCTGATTTTTGGAGGGTTGTTTGCCACTGATGTAGCAATGTATTGTGGAGTATAGTTATGCGGGATGACTTCGATTGCGATAGAAGCCTTAGATGCCACAGCCCTCATCAATATGAGGCCAGCCAATAGGGGGAACCTCAATAGGATTCAATTAATTTATCCCCCAACGCCCTCGAAAGCCTCCTGTCCTCCCCACCAATCAAGCCGGCCACCTCCTATGCCATTACTAGCTTCCACTTTTCCACATTCTACCGCTGACCCCTCAGCTGAGTCCTATGTTTCAAGAAGGGACATTCAGTTGAGAGAGCTAAGAAGTGAACAATTCAAACAACGTAAAGCTCTCACTCAGCTGGGCCGAAGTGTGAAGTGGATTCAAACCGAGCTCCAAGGGTTCTTCGCAAAAATGGGTCATTGTTGAACAACACTGCTATCTATCAAAGAACTTCCCCTGGTAAGGAAGAAGAAATTCTTCTACCGCTTCCATAAACCGAGGGACTCCGACACGGAGTACGAAGACTATCAAGTTAGCGGTGCTGCGAGCCTTAACCCCATTGATGTCACTTCAGGAGCAGGGGATGAGGAAGAAGGAAATGGTTCGAGTGATGACATTGCAATGCATTAATCGGATTCAAGCTTTCCTTGTGTTTTGTTGTTATTTGCACTTTATTCCTTTTCTTTTGATATGTTGCTTTCATATTGAACATCTTACTTGCTTGCTTTCCTTTTGTTATTTTCATATGTTGTTATGCACATTTTCTAAGTCATTACGCGATGTGATCTTATGTATCTTCATTTGTAAGGAATACGATCGCCTAACCAACAATGCCACGCACGCATCCATATGTATTGCACCTCCGCACACCTCTCCAAGAGAAGCTTCTTTTCCCTTTTCCCTCTTCTTTCCACTCTATCTATTTCATATCGTTTTGTTGTTCCCAATATTTTTTTGCATGTGTACTTGTTTTTGCCATTGAGGACAATGTCAATATTAAGTGTGGGGGAGGGGTTTATGATGTTTGTTTATTATTTTAAAGGGATTTATATGTGCATGTGCTAGAGAGTAAAGCAAAACGTGCGAATACAAAAAAAAAAAGTTTTTTACACTACATTTTTTTTTCAAATTTTCGTGCTTTTGTTATACTCAATGTGTATAATGTGTTGTATCTAACTTTGAGTGAAATTGAGGTATATTGTTGGAGGAAATCATGGAAAAGAAACTTGTGTATAATGTTAAGTGTAGGTGGATGACACGATTGAGGACCTTGAACTTGGTCTTGTGGAGTTACAATGGGCTAGCTCGAATGGTCGATTAGGAGAGTTCTCAAGTTCGGTTGAGGAGGTATAAAAGGTTAATTTTATTAGCATGTGTATTACGTACGTCTATTGCATAGAGAATTGATGAGATTTTGGCGTATAAAAGAAAAACAATGTGTAAAATTCAAGGGTGCTAAAAAATTAGAATAAAAGGTATTCGAATGGCCAGGAGTGTACGCCAAAAGCGCATTACTTTTGCGATCGCTAGAAGACCTAAAGAAAAAGAAAGTTTCCGAATGGCCAGAAGTGCGCGCCAAAAGCCGGTCATTTTCACGTCCGTTAGGAAAAAAAATTAAAAGAAAAAGAGCACAAAAGGGAACAAGCAAAGAAAAAAACATTGTATGTGAAAAGAGTATAAAAGGCCAAGATTTTATCGTTCTTTGTGTCATAGATTGTATGAAGATACTTTATGCCAATGAACACATTAACCTAGAGATACCACCGAGCTTGAGAATTTCTGACCATCGATTTTTTGAGTCCTAAAGTAGTTTGCTTGGGCAAGTTTGGTTATCATTAACACTTGATTGCTTCATGTGAAACCTTATTATTATGCACTAGGGACTTTGAATATGATCAAACCCAAATTAATGCACTTTGATTGCACTCTTAACCCCGATGTCCACTTAGTTTTTGCTCGGGACGAGCAAAAGGGTAAGTGTTGGGGAGTTTGATAGGGCCATTTATACATATATTTTTCATAGTGTTTTACGATGATTTTTGCTATATTTGGATGGATAAATATGATTAAGTTGAAGGATTGTCATTAACTAGGGTTTTATCCAGGTGCACGACGGAAAGCAGGAAATTCACTGGTGTTATAACAGAATTGGAAAAGAGTCGAGCACGAGCATTTCAGAGAGAGAAAGTGCCTGGATGACCCACCATGATCGTGGTCAAAGAGAACCACAAATAGAGGATTTGCTCCAAGAGGGAACAATTAATTGTAATTGCTTGTTGATTATTTGTGGTTGTTATTCCTAATCCAGAGTCGCGAAAGCCTAGGTTTAGGAAGGCCAAATCAATAGAGTTAAGGTTTATTTGGAAAGAAATATACCAGATATCCTTAATGTGTTCGATGAAATGCCTAAGTGACTATGGCCTTGACTAGTTTTAATGTATCATGAAAGTAGAACACTAGCTAGTTGCAAGGACGCAATCTTGAGCAGTCCAAAAGGAACTCTTAATTGAGGATAGCGCGATAACACCTTCATTAGGTTCAAACCAATTAAGAAACCGAGCATAAGTCTATTGAATTCTAGGAAAAACCAGCGCTTGTACTTATTGTTTTCAGATTGCATTTTCCCTTGTTTTTATTATTTTAGTTCGATTCCAAATCATCAACCTATCATGCTTATTGCTTTATTTCTTTTTACTTTGAGCACCGACTTGGACTAGATATCACGTTCCTCGAGAGATTCGATCCCGACAGTCGTACTTCCGTGGTAAAACTGCTTCAATTCTAGTGCGCTTGCTAGAGCCGGCCAAGTTTTTGGCGCCGTTGCCAAGGAACGGCGCATTTATTTTGATTTAGTGTTTTTTGTTTTTCTAACATTTTTCTTGTTGTTAGTTTTATATTTTTGCAGGTTTTAGTTTTGTTTATGATTCTTCGAGGTCACAATCATCCGGAAGAACTCATCGACTATTATCTGGAAATTGAAAGGGAAATTTCTGGAAGAAGACGTAGGAATAGGAATATGGAACCACAACAGGGAGTTGATGAGGGGATCCGTGCGCTGGAGGGTGGAGTCCCTAATGAAATGGGCGCGGATCCCATGTTGTTGAGGCGTAATGGAAATGGGAACGGTAGTGGCAATGGCCATAATTTTGCTAATGGGGCGGATGGGAAACAAGCTCTGCTGCTTTAAGGAGGAATTGGACATCCCCCTAGAGGTGTTTTCAGGGATATTCAGAGGCTGGTAATTGAGGTATCTCCTTCCTGCATAGTGTTGAGTCCAGCTGCTCGGAATTATGAGTTGAAGGGAGTTCATTTCAACATGCTTCCTTCCTCTCATGGACTAGCATCGGAGGATGCACTATCCTTCTTCCAAGAGTTTTATACGACGCTTCAGACCTTTCCCTTACATGGATTGAATGAGGATAAGTTAAGATTGATGTGCTTTCCGTATACTTTGAAAGATAGGGCAAAGATTGTGTTAATCAACCTACCAGAGGGCTCCTTAGGTACTTGGGATGAGGTGTACAACAAGTTTATGGGTAAGTATTACTCACCCCAAAAGACTATAGATATAAGGAGCAAGATCTGCACATTCACCCAACTTGATGGTGAAGCTTTCAATGAAGCGTGGGAACGATTTAAGATGTTCGTCATGCAATGTCCATATCACCAATTTCCTTTAGCCCTCCTCACGCAATTTTTCTATGAAGGGCTATCCTTGGCTAATGAATCATTGGTGGATACTGCTTCCGGAGGCTATGTGGGAGATAAGACAGCCAAGGAGGCTTGGGACATTTATGAGTTGGTGGCCAATAACGCTCAAAACAAGGCCATTAGAGGAAGAAGAGGAGCTATTGTGAGTTAAGTGTCTCACCACAATTCGAATTTGAATTCGAAGATTGACGATCACCAAGTGTGTTAGGACCATCATGAGGGAAAAAGGTTGCTAGAGTTGAGACTCAATATGGTTTTTGTGGAGGTTGGGACCATTCCGAGGATGCTTGTGGATATAGGGCCAATATGATTCAAGAAGGTGTTGAGGAGGCTAATTTTGTTATAGGAGGAAAACCAAACCAACCCAATGACCCTTACTCCAACACCTATAATCCAGGATGGAGAAACCACCCAAACTTTGGATGGAAGAACAACTCCAACTACCAAGCACCCCACCAATCAAATCCCTACCCACCTTCCACACGAAACACCTATCCCAACCAACCTTTCTAACCAAGAAATGCAAACACCTTCCCGAGACCTCCATTTCAAAAACCCACTTACCCTTTACCATCATAGAACTCAAACAATCCAACATCATCATCCACCCATGATACCAAACCCAACATGGAGGAT
This sequence comes from Breynia disticha f. nivosa, assembly GCA_948193385.1. Taxonomy (NCBI): domain Eukaryota; kingdom Viridiplantae; phylum Streptophyta; class Magnoliopsida; order Malpighiales; family Phyllanthaceae; genus Breynia; species Breynia disticha. The sequence goes on from CANYCX010715297.1 coordinate 10,699, forward strand.
ATGTTCATGAAGGCAATGGCAAAAATGGAACAATTTGCGGATTCACAAGTCGAGACTTGTTTAATGATATTGAAATTAGACTTCATTTTCTACGTGATCATTATTTGAACGGTGACATTTGTTTGAAATATGTTTCTACATTGGACCAATTGGCTGATATTCTAACAAAACCACTTAAGGAAGACTTGTTTAATGATATTGAGCTAACGATTGGTATGTGTGAGTTGAATGTTTTGTGTCAGTGATGTATTTTCCTTTAGTACAATGAATACATTCTTACATACATTATTACAATAAAATGGTCTTATGGCACACTCCTTACTTATGCCACTAAGTCAACTGCTTGGGTCATCCTGCTTTCTATTTAGATTGATCGAGTAGTATACTTCTTAGTCGAGTAAATGTGTGACCTGGTCGAGGAAAATAATGCTTTGTCGAGTTCAGTTTTCAACATAAGTACTCTTAGGACTCAACTGTAAGATTTAGTCGATGAGGCATCTGCTGGTTGAGTAGAGTTTGGTTATAGAATGTTAAAGAGTTTCAACAGTATGGTAGGTCAATTAATATACTCTTTGGTCGAGTAACTAAACCCCTGGTCGTACAAGGTTTTGAGTCGAGAAAAGTTTTCAAATAGAAGGGTTGCGTGGTTCTACAGTATTCCTAGTCGAGTAAAACATATGATGGTCAAGTAAGTGGAGTTTTAGTCGAGGGAAACAATCCCAGTTGAGTAGACTTTTTGAAAAGAATACATAGTTCAAACACTATAGAATGCATAAATAGCCCTCTCAAACCTAACCTTTACAATTCATCTTCTTCAGTCGACTACCTCTCACAAACCCCTGCCCCTCACCTTAAAATCTCAAAATTAACCCCAAAAACACAAAACCCATTCATCCCTCAAATAATCTTACCTAGTTTCCTTACTTATCTCCCTCAAAATCTCTCCCATTATCCTTAAAACCCTAATTTCCCAAATTCTCCATCTTCCTCAAATATCTCAAATGGCTAGAACTAAAGGGAAACAAAAAGTGCAAGAAGGTGATTCTTCACCTTCTACTCCTCGACAATGTCTAAAGAAATGCAAATTAGTTCCTAATCGTAGCCATGACACCTCTTCACGTTCTGGGACAACTTCTAAACATGTGGTAGTAAATCCTCAATTCCAAAATGAGAAAGTCCAAGAGCTTTACAATAAGGTAATAATGTCGAAATCTCTTACACCATCTATGACTTTTCATTAGGAAAAGTTGCTTGGTTTAGCTTATGGTGAATTGTTTGAGGACTTTAGAGCTAAATGGATTTTTAATGTGGTTGGTTTTATGAATGACATCTATGAAGAGTTAGTGAAGGAATTTTATGCCAAGTTGATTTCTGCTAGAGAGGGAAAAGATACATTTGTTGTTAGGACTATGGTTAAGCAGCAACCTATTGAGATTACTGAGGCAAGGTTGTGTGAATAGTTTAACATGAATGAAGGAGGAGTTAGGAGTGGCTTTAATACTGAAGAGGAGTCCAGTGATGAAGAAAATGAGACTTTTAACTTAGAGGCTGGACTGAAAATGTTGTCTGAGATGGCAGTTATTAAAATTCCCTATAAACAACAAGTGGAGGCCATAGACTTGCCGGCTCATTATCGTCTAATCCACTATGCTTTTAATCGTAATCTTTATCCCAAGAAATCCACAAACAACTATAGTAGTACTTTGAATATTAAGATACAGGATCACAACAGCCAGAGGTAGGGGAGGATCCACTACCTCCTTGAGTAGATCAAGAGGAGCCTCTCGAGCTCTTACTACCCCGCACCACAGGCCAAGGTGTATGCTATGACGAGAGAGGAGATGATAGACCGCCCTAATGTCATCATTGGTACCATTTCCATTCTAAATATTGATGAACTTACTTTATTTGATCCTAGAGCTAGTTGTTCATTTGTGAATTGAGTTCAGGGTCAGATGGAACCACCAAGATATTCGATAGTAGTGCCTATGCCTATAGGGGATGTTCTAGTTGTTAGCACAATGGTTCAGGACTATGAGTTGGTTGTGGGAGAGCAAAGAATAATCATGGTAGGCGAGCGAAGAACTGTACCTACATGTTTGTTCTCAGCAGTGACTGCTTTCTGATGGATGAGAGAAGGTTGTGAGACCTTCCTAACGAGTGTAGCGGACTTGATTGTCACACCTCTAGGGTGAGTGAGGTGGAAGTTGTGAGAGAGTTTTTCGATATATTTCTAGAGGATTTGTCATCTTTTCCACCACCTAGAGATGTTGATTTTCGAATTGAGACCCATTGTGAAACCCAAATTCTTTCAAATCCATTTTCAATTAATACGATTTTAGGACCATATTTTTTTTAAAACCATTTATCAATTGAAAGGAATGAATAGAACATATATATATATATACATGAAATCAAACGTGGCATACATGCATTTCTTTAAAACCGATGAATACAATGGAAGTATCAGAAGTGCGGAAGCAAAGGTTCACGGTTTAAAACAATGCAAGTGCCAATAAAAGCCTATATTGATATATATAAAGTTATACAAAATCCAAAATGTGGAAAATCCCCAAAGGTGCTAGAAGCCGACCTAACCCGTCCGTATCACACGCCGTGCTCCGCTCCGAATCAAATCCCAGCCGCTACTGACGATCTGCACATAATCGAGCAATGACAGGTGAGTATATTTTATATACTCAGTAAGCTTTCCTCTAATGTCTCTACATGCCAGGGTGCAGGGGAGAATTCGACCATTCCGGCCTTAGTTCCCCCTCAAACCATAAATGGCACCCTAAAGCCATTGCACAACAACACTCAAAATCCATGATTCAGTTCCATTTTTCTAATTCATCCATTTTAGATGATCAGTCACTAAGAAAACAGCCTATTCAATAATTAATAAACATTAGCCATGCCTTAGAACATTATTCAAATAAATGTGAGGTTTTAAAACAGCAAAAATTGCATTAAAAATTCCTTGTTTCGGCAGAGCACGCTCG
>CANYCX010715613.1:0-11651 GCA_948193385.1 Breynia disticha f. nivosa
AAATTCAACAATACTTATACCAAGGTATCTTTAACACCTTCTAACATTATTACTCATTCATTATCATGAATGAACATTAGATTACCCTCTAATTAAACTTCTAAACATACTTCATCTCACCATTATAATTCCACTCGAAACTAACATTTATTCTTTTCATTTCAACCGATTTCATGATTCTTTATCCTAATTTAGAATAGACGAATTTTTGGGGCGTTACAGTGGCAGCCATATGTCCCTTGGTTTTTGGGCCCAAACCATATTCAAAATTTATCCAATTAAAGCCTCATATATTTGCTTAATTAATTGGCCAAAATCCATGAACCTTAAAGAAATACCAAAAATATCCTTATTTGTGTGTGATACTCTAGGTCCATTTAATTTTGGGAATAGAAAATATCAATTCCTAAAGGTCATGCAAACACTCTAGCAAGATGCTATGACATCCCAAATTAAATGAAGATGTGGTGACATCCATTTGACTTAATGTAATCTCACATAGTTCCTTACTCTTAAATATATGAATTATATAATGCATTTAACAATCATCCTTATTAATTCAATTCCTTTTCATGATGTTCCAGTGACAATAAACTCTTTTAGATAAATAATGAAAATCATTATTTCATCTGGGTGTGGCCACATACTTTTTAGTTCACGATCAAGTGGCCGATGACATTTTCTCTCGCCTTAAGAGTGGGTAATTCCTTCACTTCTCTCATGCTATCTAATATGAACTAATGTATACCTAGTCATACGCATATCTATCACCCTGTTACAGGCACATTAAACATATATTAAAGCATTTGAAAGCCCATCTAAAGTTTCATAGAGATTTTTGGTCTAAAAACTATAATGTAAGACTCACATATGAGAACTAACTATGACTCTAAACCATGTAGTTGCTCTCATTAGCAGATCTAATCCAAATATAATGTCCTAGACATGTATCTATGACTTTTGACTGACATCGAATGTCCTTGTTTTTCATATGACTGAACCCACTAAGTCAAAAAGAGCATGGTAAGTCTTAATTCACCTATTATTTCTATAGTAGTGATCGACTAAGGAAATTTAAAATGAAATCTCTCGCTTTAAGGTCCTACAAACATATGCTCACATATGTCAGCTTAACCATTGAGATACCCAATGAAGAAATTCTATCAATCTTTATGCATAGAAAGATATAATCAAATGCCTGAACATTGAATGTAATCTATAGGCAACACTTGAGGCTAGGGCTTACACCAACAATCTCTCACTAACAATAGACCCAATCAGCCTTTAACCCAAATTTGAGTGATACTATATATCCTCTCAATAAAAAATAGAGATAATTGATTGTTAATAATCAACTGCATCATCTTCACTATCAATCTTGTTCGATCTTGAATCTATCATTTAAAGTGATGATTCTCGAATACTAGTTTGTACTTAGGATATGATCGAGATTCTTTATCCTGTGCATTGACCTTATTAATGTCACATAAAATTTCCAATAGAAGTAGGATGATTGGGATAATTCCTAAACCAATAGAGAAATTCGTTAATCCACAACTTTATCTACAACCAACCTTGTTGTAAGTTACTCAGATTCCTTATTTGATTTAGTTACTCAATTAATCTTAAGATATTTTCTGCAACTTATGACACCTTTAATTATGAATATTTACTAACCAATTGAGAATTCACAATGCTTTTAAAGCTTCTGTATACATGATACCTATCCTTAGCACATTCAATACCTTACTTTATAGAGTCTGTTGCAAATTCTCATTGCCCTCTACTCAAGTTGTTCCTTTGATAAACTTGACTCTTGATACAAAAAATGAACCATCTTTGTTCAAGTTAGATATATCAAGAACACACTTCGTATCTTGACTTAGACATAATCTATCCACATAGATTTGGATACCAAATATCATTTTGGTTCAACACAAGTCATTAATTGAGTAAACACATCTTAGCCATTACTTCAATTAAAGCTAGAATGTTTTTCCAATTATCAAGAGAATATCTTCATATTTAAAACATCACGTTTCTGTTTGATTTCTTGTACACACAATGTCTAAGCTTTACTTTCATTGAAGCCAACTCGAATTACTGCTTCTGTAACATCCTGGAAATTGTAGGATTTAAAATAAAATAAAAAATACATTTATTCGGATCAAATCAGATCAATTTAGGAAAACATTTAGAAAGTCAGCAGACAACACGTCCATGACAACGCCCCGTGCTCATGGGGATCATTAGCACGACCCCGTGCTCATCCTGGAAAATCAGCACGTCCTCGTGTTGAATTAAATGCAGAACAATACTGTGCACGGAAAACAGGAACTCGTGCTGAGATTTCACAACACTATGTGTGGCATGACCCATGCTCGAGGTCGTGTTGATTGGAATTATCAAGCAGTTTCAATTCTAATTCATTTCATTCGAAAACAGAGTTGAGGAAGCAAGCAGGTGGATTCATAAGCCCTAACTTCTGTTCAACAACATTTCTTAGCAAGAAAAACACTTTGTTCTTGCAAAAATCAGTCCTAAATCAATCCTAAATGTAAAGGTAAGCTTCTATGATTGGTTTGGATAAGTTTGATTAACTTAAACTTGCTAGAAATGGTTAGATTGAACTGTTTTGTGGTTGGAAATGTTGCTGGAATGTTGTTGGAATAAGAATAGAGGTCGATTGATGTTTTAGGAATGGAAGTGAGGGATTGGATGATTGATTATGGATGGTTTGAATGTTTAGGAGGAGCTAAACGATCTTAGGCCGAGAAAATTGAGTTGGTGAGCGATGGAAGCGGTGCTCAATTGCACATATTCCAAGGTAAGTGGTTTCCTTAGTTAAGTATCAATATACTTAAAAGAAAAAGAGATAAAGAACATAAAGCTTAAAAGCTTTAAAAGAAAACTAAAACACTCATACATATATTGTGTTTGTGTGAAACATAATTAGCTTCATGTGATTTCTAGCTTGTGATAATATGAGTATTAATTATGTTACGATTGGTATGCTCCATTTGTTTATATGCTTGATTGACATATTGTTGACTTATGGTTGACATGTTAGCATGTGACTTGCTTTAGTATGTTACTTGCTTTGGCATGTATATATATTGAGCATGCGACTTGCTTGGTTTGAGGTTACATTTGAGATTATCTTGTAGCACGTTGAATGCATATAATCATTCATTGTGTTGCATGTTTTGTGTGACATTGAGCTACAGAAATTCCAGCGTGTGACGCGCACTGTCAGTTGAAAGACTCCTGACATGTCGATTAAGAGATTCTCGACGATTCTGTGATTTATTCACGATGCTGAGTGAGACGGTCGATACCACGTGAGACTCGTGATGCCACGTGATACTCGCGATGTCGGTGAGATGCCGATGGATATAAGCCCCACGCATTCACATGTGTGTGTGCATAAGATTCATTGCATACACGAGATTGTGGCATTAATATGAGCATTGTGTTTCTAATTAGATGTGTTTATTGATATATATATGATGAGACTTCATATTTAGTATGTTTTGCATGTTTTGGTACTTGCTTTGTGATTGATGCAACAAGAGTGTGTGGAGTGTTTTGAGTGTTAAAACACTATTTTTATGGTATGTGTTATATTCTGAACTTGCATATTATTCCAGGAAACATGTTGTTGAGAAATGTGGTGAAAACAGAATATAATGTACCAAAACAGTAACTCAGCACGACCACATATTGACCAGCACGCCCCATGCTGCTGGGCCATTCTGCGTTTGTCTATGAGCACACCCTTGTGCTTTAAGGTAGCACGATTATGTTACCTGGGCTTGTGTTATATGAATAAACTCGTGTTTATTGTGGCACGACATGTCAACTGGGATAGTTGTTGAGCACGCCCTCGTGTTCATCCAACATGACCTCGTGTTGTTTCCCTACACTTCATTTATTCAATATTCAAATTTCCACTTACTGAGTATTTGTGAATACTCACCTGTTTGAATGTTGAATTGTGGTGCAGATCATAGCTAGCTTCTTTTGGACTTTCAAGCTGTTGATCAGAGGCATATCAAGATTTTGTACCAGGTCTGGCTCCGGTGTTTTCTTTGAGCTTTTGTTTGTACAGACTCTTACGTATATGTATATATGTTATTTGGCTTCTGCTGGATTGTGTGTGTATTTTGTGACAAATGGATTTTGGGCCCGAGATCGGAGTATATCTATATATATGAGTTTATCTTTTCTATCTTATTTTTTATATTATTTAAATGGGGCAAAAATTTTGGGAAATTTGAGTTTTAAATTTGAGCTCCACATTTAGTGGTATCAGAAGAGGGATTAAATTCTTTGCGAACTGTACCAGTAAATGAGACACTTATGTGTGGATTTGAAAAGCAGAATTTTAAAATTTATTTTGAAACAGATGGAGCCTGGAGATGATCTATCGCCTGATCATACAACAGACTCCAGAGATTCTGTAGGAGTACAGGGGTCAGGACTAGTATCCCCTATACCTCTAGAGCAGCCTACAGTACCACCTACGATGCCTATTCCCTCATACGACCCTATGTATGCACCATTTTGGGAGATGATGCAACATAAGATGCAAGGTCAGGGATAAGGACAGCCTGTGACAGAGAAGGTGAAAGAAAAGGGTTCTGGAAGCAAATTGAGGTGCAAAAACAGGGGGGCAAAGGTATTTGAGGGTACGACAGATCTGGTTGAGGCCGATGATTGTTTAAGGCATACTGAGATAATCCTCAATAGCTTACAGTGCAATCCTAAACAAAAATTGAGGTATACGACTTCACTGCTAGAGAAATCAGCTTGGAACTGGTGGGAGATGGTTCCAGATAGTTAGAAAGATCGTCTAGTATTGACTTGGGATGATTTCTTGAGGAAATTTACTGAGAAATACGCTCCTCAGTTGTATCTAACGAAGAAAAGATAGAGTTTCTAGAGTTGAAGCAGCAAGGTAGATCAATTGCAGATTACGGAGCAGAGTTCACACGGCTATCGCGCTATATTCTAGAGGATGTTGATACTGACCAGAAGAGGAGAGATAGGTTTGAGAGAGTTTTGCGATATGCCATTCGCAACAGGATTGTGTTGAAACCTCAGACATATGAGATTTTGATTGAGGCAGATCTTAGAGCAGAAGAGTTAGAGACTGAGGTAGATAAAAGGGAAAATAGAAAAGAAGGCAAGTGACAGAGAGCGTTTATAGTCTAGTTCATAGAGGTCGCAGAGAAAGAAGAAGAAGTCTGACTTCAGACCACCGCGAGAGACAGGTGGAGATGTTTGCCAACAGTTAGGGCGAGGAGGTGGGAGTAGTTCCACCAGACCTTCTGTTTATCCGAGAGATACATCCAATGGGGATACTAGACTGTTGTGTTACAGATGTGATCAGCCGGGACATTTTGCTAGAGACTATCCATAGAGATCAAGATCTAAAGGGGTCAGTGTATCTAGACAGAGTAGTGCAGGTGAGGCTCGTACTATAGCAACCAGTGGTAGTGGCAGAGGTAAAGGTGGACACAGTTGAGGGTCTACTTCTAGAGGAGGATCAACCTCCAAGGGTGGAGCTAGTAGTTCAGGTACAATGGGTATATCTGGCAGTTCCATAGCACCGATTGGGTCAGGACCACAGGCCAGAGTATATATTATGACCTGAGATGAGGTTACAGAGGAATTAGATGTCATTAATGGGATCCAGATGTTCCTTTGTGAGTGACAGTGTCATAGAGTAGATAGGTGGTACTATCGAGCAGTTGGGGTATATAGTTGCTGTATTTATGCCTACAGGTAGTACTGTGATGGTACGACACATTTTACGTCATTGTAAGTTAAGGATTGGCGAGTCGACTTATTTGGCAGATTTGATTGTTTTGAGGATGGCTGAGTTTGGTATCATCCTAAGGATGGATTGGCTATCCAAAAATTAGGCCATGGTTGACTATTACGCAAAAGAAGTTATTATTGAGGTTGATGGTGAGCGACGGGTATTGTTAGTTGGCGTGAGGAAGGTTATTCCTTACTGCCTAATTTTAGCTGTTACCAGAGCGAGGTTGATTCGAGAGGGTTGCGATGCCTACTTAGCATCAGTGATTGACGTGAATCAGCCTAAATTGTAGGTACGATATGTACCTATTGTACGAGACTATCCTAATGTGTTCCCTGATGATTTACTAGGTTTAACCCCACAGCGAGAGGCAAACATTAGGATAGAGAAGATATCGGGTACTGTACCAGTATCTATTGCACCATACAAGATGACAGCTATTGAGCTGCAGGAGTTGAAAAGGCAGTTGGAGGAATTATTAGATAAAGGGTTTATACGCCCGAGTGTTTCACCTTGGGGCGCACCAGTGCTCTTTGTGAGAAAGAAAGATGGTAGTATGCGGATGTGTATTGATTATCGTCAATTGAACAAGGTGACAGTGAAAAATAAGTATCTGTTACCATGGATAGATGACTTAATTGATCAGCTATGGGGAGCCACTATGTTTTCCAAGATTGACCTTAGGTCTGTATATTAGCAGCTGCGGGTTGAGGACAATTCTATGGAGAAGACATCTTTTTGTACTCGATATAGGCATTTTGAGTTCATAGTGATGCCATTTGGGTTGACGAATGCACCAACAATCTTTATGACACTCATGAATAAGGTATTCTAGCCTTATTTAGATCAGTTTATTGTGGTATTCATTGATGATATTTTGGTGTATTCGCGAGAAAGAGAGGAGCTTGAAAGTCATTTGAAGATTGTACTTCACTTGCTGAAGGAGAAAGAATTGTATGCTAAGTTCAGCAAGTGTGATTTCTGGATGTCAGAGGTTGTTTTTCTAGGACATGTGATCTCTATGGTGGGAGTGAAACCTGATCCTAGCAAAATAAAAGCAGTTCAAGAGAGGGAGTCTCTGAGGAACGTTACTGAGGTACGAAGTTTTTTGGGTTTAGCTGGTTATTATCGTCGATTTATTAAGGATTTTTTTAGGATAGCAGACCGATGACTTTATTGTTGAGGAAGAATATTCCGTTTGTTTGGAGTAACAGATGCGAAGAAAGTTTTCACGAGTTGAAGAAGAGATTGGTTGAAGCTCCACTTCTGATGTTACCTTCATCAGAGGGTGGATTTGTGGTTTATACCGATGCTTCTGGAGCTGGGTTAGGTGGAGTATTAATGTAGAATGACAGAGTTATTGCTTATACTTCACATCAGTTACGACCGTATGAAACTAACAACCCGACACATGATCTGGAGTTAGCAGTGATCATTCATGATTTGAAAGTTTGGCGGCATTATCTATACGATAGACTTTTCAGATATTCACTGATCACAAAAGTCACCGATATATTCCGACTCAGAGAGAGCTGAATCTTTGACAGAGGAGATGGATAGAGTTATTAAAAGATTATGACTACACAATAGAGTATCATCTTGGAAAAGAAAATGTAGTTGTGGATGCTCTGAGTAGGAAAGAGAAAAGGGATGATGACTCGATTACTTATAGAACAGAGACTCTATTTTCTTTACGTGAGCTACGTGTGCAGTTAGATTTGATTGAGGATCAAATGTTGGCAAACATTAGAGTTCGATAATAGATGAGAAACTTGATTGCATCAAAACAAATTGAGGATGATCATTTTATGCAAATCAAGAGAAAAGTTGAGAAGGGAAAAGTGATGACTCTGCACCACTTAATGACGATGGTGTGTTGTATTACAAAAATAGGCTATTTGTTTTGGATATTACAGAGTTGAAGATGGAGTTGATGATAGAGGCTCATTCTTCACCTTTATCGGTTCATCCTGGCAGTACGAAGATGTACCGAGACATGAGAGATTTATACTGGTGGGTACATATGAAAAGAGACATAGCCGACTTTGTTTCCAGATGTCTACCTTGTCAACAGATCAAGGTAAAACATCAAACACCAACTGGAAAGTTGAGACCACTAGAAATTCCTGAGTGGAAGTGGGAGAAAATCACTATGGATTTTGTGATTGGTTTGCCAGTGACGTTACGACGTCATGATGCAATTTGGGTGATTGTGGATCGTTTTATAAAACCAGCTCACTTTTTAGCTATTCGACAGGATTATACATTGGATAGACCAGCTGCGTTATATATTGCTCAGATCGTCAGATTACATGGTGTTCTTACTTCTATTGTATCTGATCATGACCTGAGGTTTACATCACGATTCTGACAGAGTTTGCAGGATGCGATGGTACTCGTTTGAGGTTTAGCACAGCTTTCCATCCTCAGACAGATGGTCAGTCGGAGAGGACAATTCAAAAAGTTGAGGATATGCTTCGAGTTTGTGTGTTAGAGTTTGGAGGTAACTGGGATGAGTATTTGCCTTTGGTCGAGTTTGCATACAATAATAGCTACCATTCTAGTATTGGGATGTCACCTTATGAGGCTCTATATGGTAAACGGTGGTGGAGTCCAGCATACTAGGATGTAGAGGGTTTGCTATAGATAGAGGGACCAGAGTTGGTTTAACAAACCCTAGATAAAGTGAACATAGTGAAAAGATGTATGCAGGCAACCCAGGATCATCAGAAGAGTTACTACGATCGGCATCACTGAGAGATTGAGTATGTTTTCGGTGATAGAGTTTTCTTATGAGTTTGGCCTTGGAGAGTTGTTATCAGATTTGGGAGACATGGAAAGTTAAGCCCTAGGTATATCGGACCGTATGAGATTACCGAAAGGGTAGGACCAGTGGCATATCGGTGGAGACTATCAGTAGAACTATCCCGATTACATGATGTGTTTCATGTTTCGATGTTGAGACGGTACCGATTTGATCGTAGCCACGTGTTTAGTGCTCCTAAGATAGAGATTTTAGAGGAGATGACCTATCAGGAGGAGCCAGTTGAGATTCTACACCGACAGCTGAGACGGCTGAGGAATCGAGAGATTCCGATGATATTGGTGAAATGGATTTTCATTCACCAAAAGAAAATCAAGGATAAAGCTTGAATTGGCGATGTGATCTGTTTGGAGTTATTGGAGCATGTTTACAGGTATGTTTTAGAATTACGGGTCTATTTTGAGTGCATGGTATGCTATGTTTGCTGTTGAAAATTAAGCTTTAAGTATATGGTGTAGATAGTGGAAATGTACCATATCCAAAAATCCTTGCGATTTGATCTAATTGCAATTTTGGGGACAAAATTTCCTAAGTGGGGGAGAGTTGTAACGTCCTGGAAATTGTAGGATTTAAAATAAAATAAAAACTGCATTTATTCTGATCAAATCGGATCGATTTAGGAAAACATTTGGAAATTCAGCAAACAACACGACCATGAGAACTCCCAATGCTCATGAGGGATGATTACCAAGACCCCGTGCTCATCCTAGAAAATCAGCACGTCCTCGTGTTGAACTAAAAACAGAAAAATACCCTGCACGACAGAACAGGAACTAGTGCTGAGATTTCACGACACGATGTGTGGCACGACCCGTGCTCGTAGTCATGTTGATTGGAATTATCAAGAAGTTTTAATTCTGATTCATTTCATTCGAAAACAGAGTTGAAGGAAGCAAGCAGGTGGATTCATAAGCCCTAACTTCCGTTCAGCAACATTTCTGTCCTAACTTCCGTTCAACAACATTTCTTAGCAAGAAAAACACTTTGTTCTTGCGAAAATCAGTCCTAAATCAATCCCAAGTGTAAAGGTAAGCTTCTATGATTGGTTTGGATAAGTTTGATTAACTTAAACTTGCTATAAATGGTTAGATTAAACTGTTTTACGGCTGGAAATGTTGTTGGAATAAGAATAGTGGTGGTTTATGTTTTAGGAATGGAAGTGGGAGATTGAATGACTGATTATGGATGGTTTGATTGTTTAGGAGGAGCTAAACGATCTTAGGCCGAGAAAATTGGGTCGGTGAGCTAGCGGTGGAAGCGGTGCTTAATTGCACATATTCCGAGGTAAGTGGTTTCCACTTACAACCTTTATACTTACGAGTATCTAGTAGTTTCATAAGTGATTTCCATCAATATACTTAAAGGAAAAAGTGTGGAGCTCAAATTTTTAAAATACATTTCCCAATTTGAACTCACTTTTAAAATGAGAATAATAATAACCAAACGTTAATTTCCAAAAATTCAAATTCATTCAATAAAAACATGGATAATTAAGAAGAGTTAACAATAATCATGTATAAAACTTTATACAAGAAAGTGATAACACAATGTGTAAAGAAATTGAAAACTTTTTTTACAAACATTATCCAAGTTTGCTCAATACATATGCAAATCCTCCTCGTAGGAATCCTGTTGTACCTGCACATCATTGAAACAACCAAAGGGGTGAGTGTAAAGATATATTCAGTAAGTGCTAAATAGATTGTTGTTAAAATGAAGTGCAGGGAAACTCAGTAAGCACAAGCGTGCTCGATGAACACGAGGACGTGTTCATCTCTGATTTCCATGTCGACACGTCGTGCCAACCTTAACACGAGCCATGCTCAAACATATTATTCTCAGGAAATACGATCGTGTCTCCTTGAGCATGAGGGCGTGCTCGTAATCTTTCCAGATTACCCAACAGCAAGAGGGCGTACTTACCAACATGGTGACGTGCTGAGCTACGAGCTTTACCAATCCGATTCTTTTTTCGTGTTCTTCGAATAGTGTTTACATGCTTTAAATCATATACCTTCCCTGTAACATCCTCGTCTTAAAGTCTTATGATTAATAATTAATTAAAATGATTAATGAAAGTAAGAATTTAATTATTAAATTGAAAGAATTTAATTATTCTTTAAATTATTTATAAATGAGAAAACAAAAGAATTAAAAAAAATAAAAAAATCAAAAAAATAATTAAAAAAATAAACAAAATAATAATAAAATAATAAAAACATGTATATAAGCGGTGGAAGCATGTGGAAAGTTATAGAAACCATTAGATAAAGAAAAAAGAGAGAGAGAAGCGTGGAAAGAAACCAGGAGAAGGAGGGGAGAGATTTTAGAGAGAGAGAAAGCGGAATCGAGCTAGGAAACGAGTTCGAGATATAGAATCGATCGTAATCTCGAGCCGAGAACTCAGTGGTATAGTCAAAACAGGTAAAATTTGAAGTTTACCATAAATTTTACGAGTTTTAATATTGAATTTATCGTATAATCGAGTCTAAATTAGAAATTAAGCAAAGAAAGTGATTTGAGATATCAAATCAATCGTAGTTTTAAGTCAGGAACTTAGTGAGTTTATTCGTCAATTTTTTCGAGTTTTATTATAATTGTTTCGATTTGATTTTTGCTAGGATTAGTGATTATTGATAGAATTGAGTTTGAAATTAAGTTAGAAATAAGTTATGTTAAGTTATTACTGATTTGAATAACGATAGGAAAAAATGGTTAGGGTTCTAGCTAGGGTTTACAAAATTGGGAAGCAAAATAAACGAAATTGATAGGGCATGGATTAAATTGATGGTTACATTGGAAAGTGTGACCTCCGAAATTTAAATATTATCTGCGTATAACTCCCCTCCTACAGACAATACTTAAACTCCGGAAATCAAAGTTTAAATTAAAATGAAGAAAACAAATAATACAATTTATTGAAGGAAGGTTTCAATTTCTCAAACCCATTCACCCACATATATTTATACATATATCAAACCATTTTAGTTTACAAAATCT
>CANYCX010715915.1:0-11519 GCA_948193385.1 Breynia disticha f. nivosa
GAATACTCCCGGCCGACGAGGCCCATTTGCAAACGTAATGATTAAGGCCATGTATGGGCGTAATTGAAAAGATTTGATATCATAAAGAATCATGTGGGAAGGTGCATTAACATTCACTCATTCATGCCAATCTAGATTGTGATATCCTTAGTATGATGAAATGAAGCTTGACGTTTGTCTGGTTGGTTGTTGGTATGGGATGATGAATGGTTATACCCTTATTTTGACTTCCTGAAAGTTTATGAATTTCTATGAATGATTATGACGTATATGGATGGATTATTGAAATGTGAATGGTTATGGGTCATATGGATTGTTTTGATATGTCAGCCTTATATGTTTTGAAGTGAGTTTGATTAAATATGAAATGGTATGGAATGACTTGATATGATGGTCATAAAAATGGGATATTATATGTTTGAGAAATGATGGTTGATATGGTTGGCAAGGTAATTGAGTATGAATAAAAATTTGGCTAAGTATAGATGAAAATTGGCCAATTCTGGGAAGCAGAAAGCTAACCACAAACGTGGTTGATATTAACCACGAACGTGGTTAGTCTTCTGAACTCCAATTTCAAGAAAATAAATCAACCACGAACATGGTTGTTATCAACCACGAACGTGATTGCCATTCTGGACTCAAAAATATAGGGTTTTAAGGGTTTTTTACTAGGGTTGAGTGAGCCATGAACGTGGTCCATAAGAACCTCGAACGTGGTGACTTTTTTGACCTCCCACGAGCTAAAAATCTGTTGGCCAAACACTTGAAATTTTATGTATTTATACATGTTCATTTGTGTTCCACTTAGTCATGGATGTTCCTAACTAACTCCTTTGGGCAATAAGTATTAAATGTAGTTTCTATCACATGTATTATTGTTCAACTAAGTGTTATGATCTTAACAAATGAATGAAATGGTGTATGAATGCTATGTTTATGTAAGATGAATATGTGTGAATGTACTTATAATTATGTTTTGGTGAGTATATGCTAACATGTTATGGTTGGAATAAATATAACTCTTGGATTGCTATGTATATGGGTTTTATGCTGCCATGTATACTATGAATGAAAGGAAGTTGACCATTTCGCAACTCATTGGTGTTTCATACCTGCCGTGTGTGCAGGAACTTGAGGAGAACAACTTTTGGACGCGAAGATGGTACGTTGCTGCTCAAATTTAGGCCTTGCATAGAGACGAACCGAGGTGGGCGGTGCACTGTGTTAGGATGTTTTATTTTATACATGACAGACATACATAGTGCATATTTGTATTTTGTCAGGTTATTATCGAAATAGGATCATTCCGATTCTTTTTCGTTGATAACCTGAACTATTTTGTACACCACATATTTTATTGGGCATATGCCTTCGCAAAACCTTGTAAACTGTGCTGAAAGAAATGAGATGTACATATTTATGAAGAATGAGCTCGTCCTTATTCACTTTATTTTTACTTCAAAACATCTTATATCAAAAACTTTGATTTCTGAGTTCGAGTGTCACTTGACGGAAGGGGAAGAGTAAACGTAAGTGATGGACGAATTTGGGGGTCACATACAGCCTAGAATTACTCCGAAACTACCTTTAAGACACCTTCTTGGAAACACACATGTAGTCCCTTTACAAAACTAACACATGGATCAATGGAATATGTGTAATAGCACGAGAGTTTTTTTATTCACCTTATTTTCTTGACAATCTGTTGAAAAGCTCGTGAAACAAAAGTCACCATATAGATCAAAGCCTATGATCAGCCCCTTGAACTCAAGTTTTCTTGAAGAAATAGTGAAAGAATCAAATTCTTGATTCTTGGAGAAAGAGCCACGACAATGGAGAGAGGAAGAGTTGATTAGGGTTGTAAAACTAAGTGTTCTCCTTTTTATATACTCATTGTCGAAAATCCTAGGTTAAATAGTATTAACATTAATTTTTTTTTAAATCTTCCTTTTATCTCTCCAAGTGGTTAAAAAGTTTCTTAAAAAAATAAGGAGATTTTATTCTCCTTTTATCTCTCCTTTTTATCTTATCCAAGTAAGATAAATCCTCCTTTTCTTTCTCCACTTTTCCGTCTCACATGTCTTAATTTAAGACATCATGTTCTTATGGATAATCTTTGTCGTAAAAACATGTGAGAATTCTCAAATTTATGTTTTCATCCATTTTAGGCCCAATTACAAAAATTGGCCCAAATGCTCGACCAACCCGACAATAGAATTTTGATATATGGTAAAATTCCAAAAATATCCTTTTTGGTTTTTCGTTGTCCGCGCACGATCTGTTGTACCTTTTGACAATGATAATTAATTTATTAATTCATAAAATCATAGGCGATCTCTAGTAAGACACTGTGACCATCCAAAATTAAATAGCTAATGAGCAGTGTCAACAGGCATACAACAATTCAAATTCTTTCCTTGACCTCTGAAATCATGATTAGCATAATGTATGTCTCAAACATCCTTCTTTAGTGTTAAATCACTTTCTTAATCTCTATGACATGATTGATAAGTTTGAATGAATGACCTAATCATTCCATTCGGGTGCAGACTCTTCCCAATCTTACCTATCAAACACCCAATGATATCTTCTTTCATTTTCATAAGAGGGTCAATCCCTTCACTTCACTTATTCTTTTACTTGTAATCCTTAACGTACCCAATCATACAAATGTTTGTCAACTTATTACGGTCACGTTAGGCATATGTCAAAGCACATTAAAAATCATAATAAAAGACATAGTGACTTCTAGTCTAAGGATAGATATTTGAAGTATAAATAATGGTTGCCCTTCAAATACAATGTCCCACATTGTACCTATGAAGTTTGTTAAATATCCCACATATCTATGACCTATAGAACATGATCACCAACAAAGCTCATACAAGTCTTAATTCATTTCCATTCCCATAGAAACAAGTGACTAGGGATATTTTAAATGTTAATCTCAAAACTTCCAGGTTCTACTATCATGGTCCTTAACCTTGGTAACTTAAGTGTTTAATCAACATTCTTGGATAGTTTTATCATACACATACCACAGGTCAATACATGAACTGATAAAATAATGTCGTATAATTTTATTAATTAATAGTAAAAATTACAAACAATGTAATGGGCTAGGGCTTACACTAATAAAAATTTTAAAGGACTTCATTGAACAAGATAGAGTTTATGATTTTTTGGTTGCTCTTAATCTAGAATTTGATCAAATAAGGACCCAGATTCTTAGCAAATTGGAGGTTTCATGTTTTAATATTGTGGTGGAACTAATTAGAAGTGAGAAAAGTAAGAGAATTTTAATTCTTGAACCACAAATCATGGATAGCTCATCTATAGTGGCGCTGAAGGCAACAAATCATCTACAACTGTAGAGAAAATAAAATATTATGAAAATACAAAGTTGAATCAACCAAAGGATCACAACCATTATAACTTATAGTGTTCTTACTATAAGAAGTCGTACCATACTCGTCTAAAGTGTTGGAAATTTCATAGAAAACCTCTAAGTATGGAACGAGGAAAAAGAGGAGAGTAGCCAAGAAGCGATGGATAGGTGCATGTTGCTCCCATTAAACCAAATGAATTAACATCACAAAAATTAAGAGGTCTTAGCCAAGAAAAACTAAAAAGGTCGAGATCACTTATCAGTAACCTTTAACAACCTTTAAGTACCTATTCTTTGGCATATTGAAGTAAGTTTACATTATCTATTTGATTAAATATCTCTGGTAAAACCCTTGCCAACTCTTGGATCATGGATTTGGGATCTACTGACCATATGACCCACTCAACAAATATTTTTTTTCTACTTATACATCATGCCCAAACATGAGGAAAATTACTATAACTAATGATTTTTTGACAACTATTGTAGGCATAGGGTGTATTCAAATAAGTCCATCATTGACCTTAACCAACATCCTCCATGTCCCTAAATTATCCATAAACCTGATCTTTATTTAAAAACGTACTCTGGACTTATATTGCAATGTAATTTTTCATCATAATTATTGTATATTGTAGGATAAGGATTCGGGGATGATAATTGGACATGCTAGAGAAAGGGATGGCCTCTACTCACTTGATACACCAAATCAATCAAACATTATTAAGAGTAGATCTTTCATTTCAAAATTTTTTCCATCGAATAAAGAGAAATTTTGGCTTTATCATTGTGAACTAGACATCCATCCTTCAAAGTCATCAAAATTATGTTTCCTTCTTTGTTCAATGGTTTAAATGTTTATACCTTTCACTATGTAGTGTGTGAACTAGCTAAAAACAAATGTGTATCATTTTTGGTTAGTAACAAACAAAGTTCTATTATGTTTCACCTTACTCATAGTGATATTTGGGGTCCCTCCACTATTCTTAATATTTTTTAGGCAAGATGATTTATTTCATTCATTGATGACTGCAATTGTATTACTTTGATTTTTTTTTCTCAAATATAAATTTGATGTTAGTATTGTTATCCCATAATTTTTTTCTATGATTAAAAATCAATTTGGAGTTAATATCAAGAGGTTTAGGTTTAATATTCTCTAGGATTATTTTGACCATATCTTAAACGCATTTTTCCAAAAAGAAGGGATAATACACGAGTCATCTTGTGTTAACACACCAAAGTAAAGTGGTTTAGCAGAATAGAAAAATTGTCATCTATTAAAAACAACGTCAGCATTTATGTTCCAAAAAATGTACTAAATCCTTCTAGGGGGAAGTTGTTACAACTACTCATCTCATAAATCATTTACCCTATAGAGTTATGGGATTCAAAAGTCCAAAGAAAATGCTCTCAACATTCTACCCTAGTCTTAAAATTACAAATAAACTTTTCCCTATAATATTTGGATGTGTATCGTTTCCTCATGTCCATAGTCAAAATAGTGGGAAACTAGAACTAAGGGTCGTAAAATGTATACTTATGGGATATTCTTCCACTCAAAAGACATATAAATGTTCTCATCCTCCATAAAAAAGGTTTTACATTTCAATAAATGTCAAATTCAATGAACATTCATTCTTTACCAATTCCTATCTTCATGAGGAAATTCAACAATATAAGTTAAGGTAAAGACTTTTTACTTCATCTATCATACCTTCCCACATCCAAATCACCTGTCTCATCTTGTTCCACTCCATTTAAACCCACTTCCAAAAGTCCTTAAAAAATTAGATGGAAGTACAAAAGAAAAAAACTTAATTTTGGGAATGTGAGGTTTAACAAAGTGGTCACATGGAAGAAGAAGGCTATCCTTGATTCTATGTATTCAAGAATCCAATCTAGATCCTAAGAATGAGGTAATAGTTCCTAATTCTCCATTAAAAACTGACAAATTTCTTGTGAGTAATGATGATCATGACCTTATTATTGCTATTAGGAAAAACTTAAGAGAGTGCACAAAATGACCTTTATATATGCTTACCCACTTTTTGTCTTTTAAAAAATTTTCACCTTACTATTAAACCTTCCTTTCTAATTTGAATACCATTGCCATCCTACTACTTTATCCAAGAATTTGTCTCATAAAATATGGGAACAAGCTATTAATGTGGAGATGGAAGCATTAGAGAAGAATAAAACTTGGGAATTAGTAATGCTACCAATGGGAAAGAAACCAGTAAGCTACAAATAGGTGTACACAGTAAAGTATAAAGTAGATGGATCAATTGAAACATACAAAGCATGACTAGTAGCCAAGGGTTATATTCAAACTTATGACATTAATTATCTGAATACTTTTGCTCCACTTACAAAGATAAATACTGTTAGAACTTTGTTGTCATGTATGGATAATTTTGGTTAGGAATTACAATAGTTTAATGTAAAAATGCATTCTTGAACTGAGAATTAGGGGAAGAAATTTATATGTAGGTTCCATCAGGAATTGGGAAGAATTTGGATGTTGATATCGTGTGCAAATTAAATAAAGCTATGTATGGTCTGAAGCTATCACCACGAGCTTAGTTTGGTTGATTTGCAAGAGTAATGATGGTTATAAGATACAGATAAAGCCAAGGAGATCATACACTATTTATCAAATACTCATTGTTAGGAGGACTCCTAACTCTCTTAGTTTATGTAGATGACATAATAGCAATAGGAAATGATGATAAAGAAAAACAAGTATTAAGTTGGTGTTTGGTTAAATAATTCAATGTCAAGGCATTAAGGTGGCTGAAATATTTTCTTTGGATTGAAGTTGCTCATTATAAGCAAGATATTTTTATCTCTCAACAAAAATACACTGTAGATTTGCTTATAGAAACAGACAAGACAACATGGAAACCAGTAAGTAATCCAATATATCCAAATTTTAAACTTATGATCAAAGAGGATGTTGTAGTAGATAAAGAAATGTATAAATGCTTAGTTGGATGACTCATTTATTTATCTCACACACGACTAGATATAGCATATACAATTAGTGTGATAAGCCAATTCATAGATAGTCCAAAGGAATTTCATCTTCAAGTAGCTCATTGAGTGTTACAGTATCTTACAGGAACACAAAGGAAATGTATTTTGTTTAAAAAGAATGGAGGCTTTTTACTTGAGGCATACATAGATGCTAATTATGTTTGGTCAGTTGTTGATAGAAGATTAACTACTGATATTACACCTTTATTGGTGGAGATCTTACTACATAGAGAGGAAAAAAACAAAATGTGGTAGTGCAGTCCAGTACAAAGGCAGCGTCCCGAGAAATGGCTCAAGAAGTGTGTGAATTACTTTTGTTGAATATTATTTTAGACGAATTGGAAAATTATACAAGATGGTCCAATGAGACTCTATTATGATAACAAGCCTGCAATCACCATTGCTCACAATCCAGTACAACATGATCAAACCAAGCATATTGAAGTTTATAGACACTTCATCAAAGAAAAATTTGATAGTAGGCTGATTTGTATACCTTATGTGTCAACTCTCTTCCAACTTACTGATATCCTTACCAAAGAATTAAGTAGTTCAATTTTTTAGGGTATGGTAGTCAAGATGGGAATGGAAAATACCTATTCACTAGCTTGAGAGGGAGTGTTGGAAATAACATGATCTATAGTTTCTAAACAATTAGTTGTGTAGAGAAATTGTGTAATTAATTCTATTCTTAATTGTATCCCTAGAATTAGTCACATTTAGATAGAATGTCAAAAAAATCATAGGCCTTGAATATGTTAGTTTCCTTAGAGGATTCAGGGCTGCTATGTATAAAGTTCAATGTTTGATGTATTATTTAATATAACAAAAATTATGTTTGAAAACTTTGATACACATGATGCATAATTTGAGGGGAGCCTTAAATATACAGGGTTTGTAACATCTCGAAAAATGTTCATTTTATGTTGTAATAAAGTCTAATTTAAGTTGGAAGAATATATATATATATATATATATATAGGAATAGGTATGTCGATGATCGAAGGAGAGTCAAAACTGGAAAATAGACCAAAAATATAGGAATAGATGTGGATTGCTTAGAATTTGTGTGAATTGTGCTTGGCATGTCTTGATTGATAAATGATGACGGTAAGGTGTTATGAAATGTTCTTTGGATGAACATAATGATAATGTAAAGTTTTTTAAGTGTAAGTGAGCGAGATAATGTGTTCTGTAATGAGCTATTTGGCTTGATTGTTGTGAGTTGAAATGTGTTGAAGGTTTATATGAGTGAATGGTATTTAGAATGCCTTTTGTTGTGTATTATGCACTAGAAATGTACTTATGAAGTGATGAAGTGAACATGGATGCTTGATTTGTGTTGTGATGAAAAATGCGTGGTAGAATGAAAGCTTGATTTCATTCGTAAAATAAAAGAAATTGATTAAAGGCTAATGGTCGTGAAAGTGTGATTTCACATGAATTGTGCAAATGTGTAACTCTATTGGTTATGATTATGTGTGACTGCTTGTATGGAAATGTGGCCTTTGGGCATGTTATGGTTATTGTTATGAACTCGTGTGAGTTATGAATGAGGTGTGTGTTGGCTTATGCCACGAGTTGGCCATTTATGGATATGTATGCGTATTCATGTTGTTTTGTGAAACAATAAGGTGTTGACGTACTTATGCCAAATTCCCTTATGAAGAATGTATGGTTTGTATTGTAATATGGAAGGGATGATGTGGTTCATTCATGTGTATGTGATATTGGGAAATTTTGGGATGGAATTGGAAATGGATATTTTGCATTCATTCGTTAAATTTTTGGCTATTGCATGAGCACGATTGTATGTTCATGCTCTAAGATGATAAAGGAAAGGTGAGTTATTCTTCCCTAGAAGGTGAGTTGTTCTTCCATATGATAAAAAAGGGGATTAGCTCAATTAAGAATGAATGAGCATGTGTCTCTTGTTGTTGATTTAAAAGCGAACGAGAGCTCAACTTATGAATGGGGAGGCGAGATGTTCTCCCCGAATGGGAAATCGAGATGTTCTTCCCCGGAAGGCGAGTTGTTCTTCTGTATGAATAAAGATATGAGAGTGGACTCTCTCATGTACATGAAAAAAAAACAAAGACCTTGGGCCACGCATTCATGTGTTGCATTGGTATTTTCATGAATGCATTCAAACATCTTTAGCATTTGATGAACATGTTATCAATTTGAAATGCTTAAAATATGTGGATGGATAAATTTGTTGTTGTGATGAGTGTAAGATCTTGGTATGATAAGAGCATGGTCTGTGATTGAATCACCATGTGCGCTTGTATGAGTTATACGAATGATTATGATCTTGTTTGGTTATGAATTATATGAATCATATGTGTGCGTGTGTTGAATTGCTTCCTATATGAGTGTGGAAATTGGATGTGAATTGGCCTACAAATGAAAGTAAAATGTTATGTTTGTCCTTGGATGAATCTATGTATGTAATTTTGATAAATGCTTGTTGAAAGTTGAGAATTTGTGAGTTGCATGTTGGCATGCGTGGTTTCTAGGTTGTGACTTGTTGTGATGTATGTGATGTTGTGGTTGGAGTATGAATTTATGTTATGGAAATAATGGTTTTGATGTATATGTTGATGATGGCACTATGAATACATTGACTTGGTCCTGAGTGCATGTTTTGTCATGAGTTATATATGAAATGGTACTAAGAGAGCTTAAAAAGGTTGGTTTTGGTGTGTTTGAAACTTGTATGAAGTGTCTATGAGTGGATTGAACTTAAATGTGCAGGAACGAGATCTGGAATGAAGTAATGTAATTTAATATGGATTTTAACATACGTTATCTTAATGCCTGATTTGGTCTGAGAGGTTTGTTGAAAGAAGAATGCCATTAGCGTACGTTAATTATTGATGATTAACGTATGTTACCCTTGGAGTAACCTACGTTACTCTTAGTCTGCAAATTTTGGGAAGTTTGCTGATGAATAACATACATTAAGGCTAGAAGAAACATACGTTAATTGTGCCAGAAAACTAGTTTTGACCCGAAATAATGTACTAATGAATATATGAAGTAAGCTAATGATCTAGGATGATTTCCCTAGCAACTAAAGCACCTAGAAGACCTTACAAATGAGTACTTAGGCATTAACTACGTTGGTAAGCATCGTAGGTGTACTTACTGGGTATTTAGTTACTCACTGGGTATTTAGTAACTCACGTGCATGTGTGTTTTGTGGTGATTGTGCAGGTTTAGGAGGATTTCCACGGTCGAGGTTGGAGGAGGACCTTTGGAATAAATGGTTGTAAACTATACAAGTTTTGTAAAAAGGGTTTTACATATTGCCTTCTATGTTAGGTGTCCCCATGTATATTTAGTCAGCATCATGATAACATTTTAAAAATATACATGCACGATTTTCCAATCGTCCAATTATTTAAAAAAAATGGTTGCCAAAATCACTATTTATTCGTAAAAGAGTTTTTACAAATTTGATGTTCATATTTAGTGGTATCAGAGCAGGGATTACATTCCCTATAGATAGGTGCATTGTTTTTAGGGTCATATACATGAGTTTGACTTTTAGAAACAAAGAATTGAGTTTTGAAAAGCAAGAGTGTTTTGAGAAAAATGGTTGTGCTCCGACCTTGTGAAATCCTCTTAACTGATTATCCCAAGGTACGCCTACTTGTGCATAATCTAATTGTCTATTTATGCAAGATATTGAATTAATACGCTTTATATGCTTTGTGGAAATGACAAGGAAGTTTATTTGGAAGGCTAGAGGTTAAAAATATGATTTAATAAAATGGATAAGGGAAAAGTTGATTAGAAAGGAGGTAAGTAACTAAACAAGATAACTGAGTTGTTTGATCACGTATAGAAATTGATCCAAATGCTTTGTAATTTGAAACAATTGGTAGAAACATGGGTAAGGTGGATTAAGTTCTAAAAGTGTGACTTAAATGGCACCGAATGTAGGTGTCTAAGATGGTGGTTGATTGAGATGGGTTATGTGTATAGAGATACACAATTTAAACACACATTGTTCGCTAAGATATATCAATGGAATAAATAAAATATGAAAATACAATCGGTGTTGTTACTATATGATGTACATTGTATTTCTTATGCAGTGTAAGAAAATAGGTGTGGAAAGTCTTGAAAAGTCTATACTGAAATGGCCTCTCGTGAAAATGCATATGAATTTAATTGGTATCTGCAATGCGATACTATTTGACTGATTAATCTAAAAGTTTACTTGTGTGTGAAGGCATACGAAAATTGAATTTTTGCATGTTAGGATATGTAATAGATCAGGATGTGTTATGAATTAAAATATAGTGGACCTTGATGAGGTGTCAGGGCAACAACTCTGAATAGTATAGACCCGAGACATGTATTGTTTAATTTGTTGAAGTAACTGTCACTATGTATATATTTGGTAATTGCATATTTGTTAATATAACATCCTCGTCCCGAATCACTTGATTAATGTTAAATAAAATGTTTAGTAAAAATTAAAGTGTTTTACAATTAAAATGATAAAAATAAATGATTAGAAACAAATAGACGAAAGGGGGACAAAATGGTGTTAAAACGGTGTCGAAAAATAGCCGAAACGAAGCCAAAACGAAGGAGAGACACCTAGAAAGAAAGAGAACACGTGGTGGGGTGCCAAGAATGCGGATTAGGACCAACTCCGCATAGTTTATTACCCACTCCGCGTTCTATACTAATTCCTGGAAAAAAATATAAGTTCCGGATGCTTCGCGATGCCTCAGAACTTCCAAATCACCTTAAAATTCTTCAGAGGAAGGAGGAACCAAGAAAAGCTTAAGAAAAGGGAGATTTGATCTGGAGGAATGTGAATTTGAGTAGGAAACTTGATTCGAGATATCGAATCATCCATAGTTTCGAGCCGGGATCCCAACGGTATAAGAGAAACAGGTAAAACTCGGAGTTTTCGGTAGTTTCTACGAGTTTTGCTATAATTGTTTCGAGATAATTCTTGCTAGAATTAGTGAATATAGATATAATTGAGTATGAAATTAAGTTAGGAATTCGTTAAATTGAATTATTATTGATTCGATTAACGATAAGAAAAAGGGTTAGGGTT
>CANYCX010715980.1:0-27360 GCA_948193385.1 Breynia disticha f. nivosa
GATGAAATTTTAAAAACCCCTCGGATATTTTTAAAAAAAATAAAGGAAAAAGAATCATTTAAAAACTAACCCTTGTTTTTGTTGAATATTGGTGCTTGTCGAAACTTTCGCGTTAATGATGCAGCGATTTATGTTTTTTTCATGCGTTTCTGTGGGCACTTGAATGGTGAGTTTTTTAGTTTTTGTTGTTCTGTAAAGAGAGAGAGTATTACATTTGTTTCAGAATATTTTTAGGGAATTAAATTTGAGGTTTCCAATTATGTGTTATGTGATAAGGTAAGTACATATTTAAATTTTAAATGTGATTAAAAGCAGTAATGGCTGCAATCCTGGAAAATCGTTATAAATCTGGGTTGTTTTCCTTTTTTTAAATAAAATTATGAGCTGTTTTTATTTAAAAAATGGCATGATTTTTTAAATTCAAAAATCTGCTATTATGGTTGAATTAAAATGAAAGTATGCCATTTTAGTTGTCCAAGTTTTGGAATGACATATAAGTAAAAAACATTTAAAAAAATGTCATATGAGTAATTTTCCCCAAAATAAAATCCTGGGTCCGCCCCTCTGTCTAAGTAGACCGCATGGGCATGCATATGATTTATATGACGCATTTTTGGTGGTTTTATAGGCACAATGGCCAATTAAGATGTACGCGTGATACTCACTACTAGATATTTTATTTTTAATTTGCAATGGTTTGAATTTAAATTATTTTGTTCCACCAAATAAGCACTGGATAACCTGTGGTTGGTTATTTTATAAAATGACAGAACAGAACAGAAATCTATCTATATACTATATATAAAAACAGAGACGGTTTTGACAGTGTTGTTTGAAATCCTCTAAAAATTGCTATGTGTCACTTCTAAAAGTTCACAATATTAAATGAATGACATGCTAATTAACAATTTTATTAATATTTTATTATTGAATTTAGGATTATGTATATTAATAATTTTATTATTTATAAAATGAATGACATATTAATTGCTATTGCAAATTCTAAAAAATTCAATTTGAGTATAAAATACACAAAAAGAATGCATAGAAAATATATTTACGTATTTAGGTATGTGTTAATTTACAATTTATTTTATTATCCTTTAAATTTTAATTTACATTACAAATTATTTATGAAATTAATTTTTATAGTGGAAGTCATGCCACATTCTATAAGATCTCATATTTTGTAACTTTTGATATGTTAGTGATCGTTTGGTCAAAAGTCATACATAAAAACAAAGACATATCAGACAAAACACTCTAAATTCCCCCATTAATGTCATGTGTACATTCTTATCGGTAACACATACTTTGTTTCTGGTCAAATATAACTTTAGCTTATTATAACAATTAATTAAATATATATTATCCTTTAATTACTACAGTACAGACATCTTATAAACTAATGTTTTGACTTATTCAATCTAAATGCATGAATCTTAAGATGAAAAAGTTTCTAAAAGATATACATATATGCACAATGTCTTTTATGTATAAATAACTTTTTATCAATACGAAAAAATAAAGAATATACATGCCTTAATTAAAAAATTGTATGGTAACCTTGTCATAAGAGCAAATTATATACACACCTTTCTATACCTCCATTCTTTCTGTTTTTATTTGTTGTTAAAAAAATCAAAATTTAAGTAAAATGACAAACATGTGCTCATAAGTTAGCAAAAGAATACATGACATTTAATAAATTGTTTATCTGTAAAAACAACTTTTTAATACAAGAAAATTCATCAATAATATGTTTAATAAAATCAAACAATTTCTTCAAATTAACTTTATCACATCTACAAATATATATTACCACCGCATCGCACGGACAATTAAACTAGTTTATACAAAAACAAAGTACAATGCAAAAACGCACACCAGAAACAGCTTCATCTTCTGATTCGCTTTTACAAATGACTCGTAAAGTGTAGAGCACAAATATTTCCTTATTTATTCAATCCGGATCATTTAGAAAATGAAAATACAGTCTAATGGTAGAAACTCAAATTCTCTGTTATTTTGTTTTCCAACACTCAAATACCACAATAAGCTTTTACAGGACATTTGGAGGCATAACCCTCTTCCGTGCGATAATAATAAAGCAGTCCAATGTGATTAAATGGCTTATACATGAGAGGATGTTGATCATCTACAAGTTCTTCAGGTATTTCTATTGTTCCACTGTTGAATCCAAACAGCCCCAACGAGTACCTATCCACCGTCCCATTCATTATCACTCGATGTGTTGGTGACCATATTCTATCATTGCTCCATGCCTAAACATCAAATTCAGAATCAAAAACTTGGTAAATTTACATACTGTAATATGAATTTGTATTAATTGGTGACTTACCATGAGAGCATCACCAGCAATGACCACAAAAGATGAAGGTGAAAACTCTACGTTGATTTTGTGAGCATCTTTGGTGTCCACTTCTAGACCATTAACTTGATTTTGGTGCAAAATGGTTGTGAAGCTTTTGTCAGTGTGAGTTATGAAGGCTAAATTTGGCTCCTTCTCCACTGGTACCCTGTTCTTCAGAACTCGAAGAAGGTATGTAGTGGACTCCATGTATGAAACAAACTGCTTATCTACACCATAGCTCTCGAATATCATTCTGGTCACCGTAGCATCTATCTCCGCTGCTAGCTTCGCATAGCTATGAACAGTTTCACTTGCATAACCCAACAAAAAAATGAAATTAACTCTTAAAAAAATTTACACTTGAATATTTGAAACTAATTTGCTCTTCTTATTTACAAAGTCTGGTTTTGCCACTGATTAGAGACAATATATTACCTAAAATGCGGGTTTCCATTAGGCCACATGATGTGAGTGAAATTTTCGACAGCTTCAAAATCTGTTGCATTGTCAATCCCTAAGCTTTCATGGAGAGGGAGTTTTGGAATTTGTCCGACATAACCATTTAAGGGCTTCTCATACTTGTTTTTCATTTTGGTTTGAGTGGGAAGATCGAACAAGTCTTTCAAGGCACCAAAGACTGCTTCCCGGAGCTCTGGAGGTGCTTTGTACTCCACAATGAAGCAACCATATTCTTCAAGTGCTTCCCTAACTTCACTGCAGGTTTTTATCCACGAAGTTGTTCCTGACTTCAAATCTTCTTTTGTGAAGTCAATAACAGGAAGTTTTTGTGATGCTTCCGATCCCATTGTTTTTTTTTTGCTCACTTGACGAGTTTTGGTAGTAAGTTTTATGCATGCATGGTCAACTAAAATAAAAAAAATGTAGCTGATAATGATCGTAAATTGATTATAAAAGAGAGTAGTTGGATGGTCATTAGTCACGTATCTAAAATGGATTGTGAGGAATATTGTTTTGCCTGTGATTTCAAAACAAAATATTGTTTTGCATAAAATATTGGTAGAAAAAACATAGTACTATTTTTTTTTGGCATAAAACATAGTACTATTTAACATCTTTGTTGTTGTCTGTATTTGATCCTTCATAGAATATTATGTGATTTATTCTCTTTTATTTCCATTGAAGACATGCAGGATGTTGTCCTATTTATTAAATGATAAGAGATAAAGTCATTAATTATAGTATAGTTTGTTCGTTCTTGATTTCCATGAGCTGGCATTTTTGTCAAGTATACTCCAAAAACTCTATAAAATATTGAACAACATTTTGTTCTAATTTTCCAGGTTGCAATAATCATGTAGTTTTTGTTTATGGTTATGATGATGACATGAAAGAAAAAGGAAAGGAAGTCTTTTTAGGGTTCTAAGAAACAAGAGACCAAACACTTACGGGCAGGGACGGAACCAGAAAAAAAATAAGGGGGGGGCGAAAATTATCGCTTAGCAACCACATTAATTCAATTAATACTGAACAAGTTAATGCATAATACATGACTAACTTTTGCTACTAGCACCAAAACGGGAAAGTTGATTTATCCGATTATCCATTTTTTGAAACCGTTGTAAAATTGTCTCATCTTCAATAGTGATGAAGACCTCTTTCTCAATATAAACAACTAGACAATCACTCATCCATTCATCTCCCATTTTGTTTCTCAAAGATGTCTTCACAACATTCATTGTCGAAAATACTCCACAACACTGTACTCCAACCATGGACGTCCTTCAAACCAAGCATCTCTAAAACACCTATTATCTTGACCCATTTTCTTTCTCTGATAATCATGACCAATGAGTTGACAAACTCCCTTACATATATACTCCCTAATAACACAATCTCTTATCTTAATATTAAACCTTTCAATTGGTTTCCTCAACCCTGGATCACTAACAACATCATTCGGATTGAAATCAATCACTATTCCGTTCAATATTCACATTCTCGGGAGGATTCAAAATTTGCGGCGTGGGACTTGGAACGCTAGATGAATCCTCCATGCTTTTTTATTTTTTAGAAAAATAGTGAAACATTTCCTACAATAAAAAATTCATAATTTATAAATAATCCACAATATCATTCACACACTAACATATAATTTAACAATTCACAAGTTCAATTATTCTAACCTATTAACTAACTAATCCACCAACAAGGTCACAATTCACTTTTAGTTAACTAGAGAGCATAATTTATAAAGATAATTACTTATCAGTAACTACTAATTAACCATAATCATTAATCAACTAATAATCACAATAAATCAATAACTAAGCACTTAACATTTTTTCAAGAAAAATTAAAAACTAACTTGATTTTATGAAAGCCTTAGCCAAGAGAAGACACAAAATGTGCTTGTTGTGTAATTATATTTTGATTTGAATTCAAAAATGGGTTTGAAAATAAAAATGGTGGAGGTTAGGGTTTTTGGAGGAAGCTTTCGAGTGAAGAGGATGGAAATTGGGAGGCTTTTTGTCTTTAAGCTGAACTTATGTTACAAAGATACAAAAACGACATAGTTTTAGGTTATTTGTTCAACAGAAATTCACTTTAGTCCTTTTGAATCTTTTTTTATTAAATTTCATCTGCTTGTTCATTTTGAATATTTACATGGAAAATTTCATACCAGTCCCTTCTTAATACTTTTTAAAAAGCCACAAACAAAACACACAGCAAATCTCAAAACCAACCAAACGTTGTCGTTTTGGCTTTTTGTTTCCTACCCAGCCCTATGGTTTCAATTGCACAAGCTCCAAGTCCAATCGATAACCTCCAATCAAAAACCTCCACTCCATTGCCCCTCACACCCACCTCTGTTTACTCCTCTCTGTTCTCCATTGCAGTTCCTCTTCTTTCTCCTTTCTCCATCGTCAGTCCATCTCAATCACACAACAACTCTACAAGTCAGTCTGTGCCCTTCCTCCTTTCTCTGCCACACACAACCGCTCCAACGCTCCCCTTGATTTGACTCTTAGGGGAGCAGAGCTCCCTAGTGTTTCTTCACAAGGGGGCGACCGCTCCTCCCTTTCTTCTGTCTCTGGTGAAATAAGTGAAGGTTTTTAAATTAGTTTTTGATATATATACTGTCAATACCTTCTTCTGTGGACTCCACTTCCTTTGATTCTTGTATTCCTTTTCTTTTTTATGATAGGTATAAATGCTGATGAGAGTTGTATGTGTGATTTCTATGTTTATTTTGATTCTCTTCTGCAATAGTTGTTGGTAAAAGTTGGACCATAAATTCACCTGGCTCTAACCTCACCCAACTCCATGACAACTAATTGGCTCTAATTTACTTCTTCGATAGTTCACTGTTGATGCCAATGAAATTGTTACTGAATTGATTGGAAGTGTAGTGTTGTAAAAATCTCCCTAGAGAAGATAATGAACAAATATATTACCGATTGTTAAGTTAAAAATGATATTTCATGTGTTTCCAGTTTTTGTCCCTCAAAGAATAACATGGGAATAAGAGATAGTGGATTTAATTCAAATACTCATGAAAATAAAATGACATGCAATTCCCAATCCAACCACATAATAAAGAAACACAGTGGTTGTGATGGAGAAGGCATAATATTGAGTAGGTGTGTACATGAAGAATATAATAAGAAAGGAAAACGTGAGAGAGTAATAAGTTACACCTTCATGTAGCAGAATAAATGAATTGCCAACTTTTTTTATTTAGTTTTATCATCAATTGGTGAAAGTGTATGATGAAGTCAATTATATTGTTTTTCTTTACATTTAATTAATATAGTTATAATGACTCCATGGTTTTGCTATGATAAAGGTTATTTGCATCATTATATTGGTTTGCATTGTCAAGACATAATTTTGAAGATAAAGTTAATCGAGTTGTGGATTCAGAAGCAGGTAAAATAAGGTCAAACTTATTGAAATTGTTTTAAACTGATGAAGGGTCTCAAAATATCATTAAAGTGAGTCCTATAACTATTATTAGTTTATGTAATCTCTTGCTTAAATAATGAAAACTATGACCAACTTTACAAGTCTTTGTAGAAGAGCTAGTGACAAAATCTACTAAGGCAAAATGTTGGTAACTAAGAAATTAGATTTTTTTTGTCGATCTGGTGAGATAGAAGTCGTCTTTTCATAACGTTCTTAGTGCTACTATTAAGTTAGAAGAGAAATTTCTTAAACAACCTAGTGAGCCAGATAAAGTCCTTTCATAAATATTTTTCAATGCCCATATTTATCCGAACATTAAGGTAAAAGAATTAATAATTTTAGTTTGCAAATTTTGTTTACAAGCATATATACATACAAATGTTCATAAATAAAATATTTTAGGATTGCGTTGGAGCAATAGACTATACACATATTCGGGTCAAAATTTATTTATGGATGCTTCTATGTATCGTGGTAGGAAAGACTATTCAACACTAAATGTCTTGCCTGCTTGCACATTTGACTCACTTACGTCTTATTGGAATGGGAAGGGACGACTCTAATTCAAGAATAATAAAAAATGTTTTGACCATCACATATCCTCTAATTGTACCAAAATTTACGAATAACTAATGTGTTTAATATACTAATATGAATAATAAGATAAATTAAAATTTTAATTACAATTGTCATTTTTAGGAAAACATTATATTGTGGATGCTGGAATTATGCTTAGAAGTAATCATATTGCACCTCATACAGGATTACAATATCATTTAGAAGAGTACTCAAGAAATCTTCTAGAAATGCGTAGAAGTTATTTAATCATCAACATTCTTCATTGCGAAATGGTATCGAACATGTTTTTGGTGTTCTAAAAATGAGGTTTTCTATCATTTCCAATGCAAGAGAGCCTAACTATGGTGTGAAAACTCAAACGAGATTATAGTGGCTCGTTGTATTTTGCATTAGTACTTGATGGGTATAGAACCTAATGAAAATCTACTACATGAGGTTGATGTCAAACTGCACAATAGATTTGATGCTCAAAAAATGATTATGAGATGAGTGAATTTGGTTGAGATGCAACAAGTTAAATGTTTAGCCGAACCTGAAGTATATAAATAATTAATTGAGGTATTATTTTTCGTTTGACTTTTATCATGAAATTTAATTCATCTTTATTTATTTATTTATTTATTAGTCAAATATAAATATTTATAGTTTTTATATGGTTACGTAGGTAAAACCAAAAGCTACTAACTGACAAAATAAAACAGTAAGCAATTATGACAAATTATGTGAACTTATTGCTAAAGACAGAGCTATTGAAGAAATGTTGAGACTATTACTAAAATGAGAAGCAAAGGGCAAAATGTTCTTGAAAAAATAATATTGAGGACTCATTTAATAGTATTGATGACATCAATTTCATAGTTTCTCAAAACGATGCAATTTTAGAAAATTTGAATGTGATAAGAAGTATAGTCCCTGATGTTGTAGCAAATGATTGGCTAAATTATTCTCCATTTGGTAGGAATGTTCGACATATTAAAATTGATGATGATGATGATGAAGTGTCTTCAAAGGATAAAAAAAATTCAAAACAATGTAAGTTGGTTTGACAAAATTATCCTCCTATATTTTCTAACGCACATGTTCTTCTTTTCTCATTAGAAGTCTTTCTCAATACAACTTCAAGAGAAGCAACACTATTCTATTTATTCTCTTTCATTCTAGATTTATCATTCACATAAATCTTAACTAAGAAACTTATTTTCTCCATCATCAACAATCTCCTTCACTTCTAGTAGGTAATTTCTGTCTCTGCTATCTTTTATGAATAGTTTTATTTAAACATCAATATCAATCATGTGTTTCTCTTGTGATTCTCTTTGTGTTTGAGAGAAGAAACAGTGATTTGTTTGATTTTAAAATCATAAAAAATCCATATTTTTATAAAAAATCCATATTTCTATGAATTTTAATTCTTTCCAATGCACTTTTTTTTCTTCTCATCTGCAATTTTAATGTTTGATCGTACCATTACAACATGATACAAACTGTCTCAGACCAGGCTTCATTCCTCACACCAAGTTTTTCCTAGGCCAGACGAAAGTATACTCAAGAATCTACATCAAGGTAAGCTTTTGATCGTCTTGCCAGGATTTGAATCGAAGTTAGTTATTAATTTAAACAAATTTTCTTGTTTGAGATCCTATTTATGAGTGTAGTAACAAGTTTCTCATCAACAATGTCATTTTCTGCAATTCACATCCAATGTTCTTGACTAAGAGCATCTCCAATATGGAGATAGCTAAATTTAAAGAGAATTTTTAAGTGAATAGAGAGTCTGTAAAATTATAAAAAGTAAAATAATAAGAACTTCAATGTGACTCTTTATTTTAACTTCAATGTGACTCTTTATTTTAAGTTCTTTAATTTTTTATTTTATAAGATTATATTTAAAAAAAATTAAAAGCTAAAATATATAGAACCATCAATATTAAATTAACAATACATCATTTATACTTACATAAAATTTTTTAGCAAAACAATTATGAAAAAAAAAATCTTTATAATTTAAAAATAAGAAAAGAATCCATAACATTTTTTACAAAAGTGATGAATGAAAATAAAAAAATAAGAAAATATATTTTTAAGAATAAACAAAATTATCTACAAATCAATTGAGAGAGAACTCGTTTTGTTATTGACAAATTTTACTATAGATGTTTGGTATGCATACTATTTGAGAGATGGAAAGATTTGAAGATAGAAAATGTTTTATATGAAAGAGAAAACAAAGAACCAAAAATGACTCTTTAACTATGGAGAGTGTAGAGGCTCTCTAAAATTTAGTTGAGTTCTTTATAAATAGCTAACAAAATCCTTTTAAAGAGCCTGTTCGAGATGCTCTAAGGCAAGTGTTAATACAATTAGATTTCATATTCATTTATTTATAACAGTTGATAGAATTTTGTGTGGCGATAATTTATGTATATTATATTGATATTTCAATTCATTTATATATAACTGAAGTATTTAATTTTTATTTAAATTTAACTGATATACACGTTTCATTCTGCTCGTTTTGGTCTCTGCTAGGGTTCTCAATTGTAGTTGTTATATCATAATCATGCACTATTATTTTCTATCAAATATTATTATTTGTAACATAAACAATTTTTGTCATGTCATTAATAGTTAAATGCTACACTTTTCCCTATGATAGAGCTAATTTTTGCAGATATTGCGGTTTCGAGTAGTTAATATCGATAGCGATCTTTCATGAATTTGTCAATTGCATTTCTGCTAGCGGCATAACTATGAAAATTTGCTAACTAAAGAATTTAGACTTGAGATTATTCTCTTGTTGGGCCCTGATTTCCATTTGTAGACTCATCATACTAATAATACTTTTATAGATGGCTATTAATAAGGAAAAATAAGTGAAGGCGAAGTGGAACAAGTAATTGCTCTATAAATATTGTCATATATATGTAGAAGTTGCATTAAAAGGTCTTCGCCCTAGAACTCATTTTACTAAAAAAGTTGGAACTAAGTTGTTGAAGATTTCAAAAAGGAAACTGGAGTTCATTTTGACACAACTCAGTTAAAAATAAGTAGGATTTACAAAAAAAGAAGAATGAAAACTTTGAAAAGAATTGATTGGAAAAGAGATCGAACTAGGTTGAAATCCAAACAAGCAAACAATTGATGCTTTTGGTAGTTGGTGGGATGAAAAAAATAAAGGTTCGTATATATATTTTAATTGATAAATAGTTTGATTTTCTGCCATAAGAAAATTCATTAGTAACATATATCTTTTATTATTTATGCAGATTAATAGAGATTTTAAAGTTTTCAGACAAACAGGCATTGAACCTAAACTCTGTGAAAAGTTAGATATTATGTTCGAATCAACCGTAGCAATTGGACAGTTTGCAGCTACCCCATCTAATAATGATTTTTCTATTCATGTTGAACATGATAATAACCCTCTACTTCAGGAAGACATGATTTTTATTAATGATGATGACATAGAAGATAATTTCAAAGCCTCTATTGATAAAATACTTGAAAATGAGGAGTCATAACATGTATTTGTAGAGGCTTCTATCTCTCCAACTAATGAAGGTTGACAAGCTAAGAAATAAAAATTGATTATTAGTAGAAAAAATGAGAGGAGATCGTTTGGAACTGCTACCATTATGAAAGAAACGCTTTATATATTGGTAACCAGTGTTGAAAATAACAAGAACAATAAATTGCAACATCAAAGAGACCAGAGACATTGGGATTTAATATTTCAGAGGTTTTGGTTGATGTGCGATCCTTACCTAATATGGACGAAGAATGCAATCTCTACTTTTTTACCATAAAATTGTTTGAGCAAAAAGTTAAGAGGGAAGTTTATATTCATTTTCAATTTGAAAATCCAAAACTATACTAGTTAAACCACCACTTTGATAAGAAAAATAAGGAATAGTTAAAAATGTATTTTTTATTATTAGTATGTGGAAATATATAATTTCTCAAATTTATTCATATAGTTTATTTTTTTTCATCAAAACTTATTTTGTACTTTATTTTTTCTCATGATAGAAACTAAATAATATGGTTTATGACTATATTATAATTTTTTTAGATATGTATGACAATGACTCAATTTCACTCAAAGAAGATGAGCTTGTGCAATATGAAAGTGAGCTTGAGGATAATGATGATAAGGATGCTAATTGTTGTTGCAACTTGTGTATTAAGTACATACTATTTTTCCTACATATACAAAGAATCGTGCATGACTTCACATCAAACAGGAATGAAGTAGGAATTAGAAATACTTGATGGACTTGATGCATTGATTTAGAAATAAAATATGGTTTTTAGTTATCCATGTGAATGTTAGTTGTTGAAAAAGTATACATGTATTTGCATACAATTGCTTTAAGAGCATCCAATAGACAAGTTTGTGAAAGGTTTCAACATTCAGGTGAGATGATTATAGTAACTCCCAAATTTGACTACCATTTCCTTAAATAATTAATTTTTTTCTCCTTAAGAAATGGTAACCAAACTTGGAAAATCATTTTTATGTTTCGAAAATATATATTTTTATTAAAAGAAAATCTTTTTATCCATTTTCAATTTAAAACATACACATTTCATTAATCAAATGGAAAACCATATATATATATATATATATATATATATATAGGGATTTAAAATATGAAATATCTAAAAAAATAATTAAGGTTTCCAAAAGAATAAGTTATACAATAAAATTATTTCAAAGTACAACTTAATTAAAACACCTATATACATAGAATGTTTTATGTACTATTTTTGATATCAACTCATCATTCGACTTCAGTGCACGACCATGTTGGTTTCACTGGTTCCTTTGCTTCAGTCGACAAGAGCGTAAGTTTCCTCTTCAATTCCTGCCAATGTCCACTATGGCAGGCATAAAACGCAAAATGAGTTTTTACACTCAATAAGCAACACTACCAAAATGGACAACTTCCCATGGCAGTTATACATTTTATGACAAACACCAAAACACTCAGTAGTATTCTCTTTAAACAGACAGAACGGTTTGGAGAATGGTTTGGGGTGCCCTTTCTTTAGCTCGTTCAGCTGCTCTGTTTTCCTAAAATCCTGCAGTTTACACTTAACAGGTTCATATCAAATTCCACTTAAAAATTATTACACATTTACACCCAATTAGCAACATTCATAGGTCCAGTTTAATACATTTTGTGCATTTAACACAATATGAACATAGCCAACATACTATACAAGAAACATATGCCACGCATTCACATCAATACATTCTCGACACTTAGTTGTTCTTCGCAAACATATGGCATACATCATACCTAAAAATAATCCATACTAAATCAATTTAATCAATTTCATTTGATTACAACTTAAGAAAGTTAGGCATAAGAACATGTGTAATATTCCTAGCATTTTCAACAATGAGCTCCAATTCACAGATCACACAAAACACAATTTTCTAGCAATCACATACGTATATTCATAACATAAGTTCACCAAGAACACATCATATTTAATATGATAAATGAAAATGCATATGATCTAATGCATTCCTCAGCATGATCATACCCAAGATTTTATTTAAACTCAACTTTAAGCCCTTATTTTGCCTTATATTTGACGTTTGCAAACGGGCCTTTTGGCTGGGAGTATTTAGTTATACAACTGGATATCCAAATTTATGTAAAGGTTCAGTACCCCCAACCCGTCTTCTGTCTGGTGGGACTCTACCCAGACCCACACCCAGTGAGGTTGTTGACATATCCTCAGAGGTCCAGCTTGGGACATGTGATATACCCTTTATAACATGCCTTAGCATGTTAATCGCCCACTTTGGCCAGACACGCTCGAACACTAATAAGTGAACTGAGACTTCCACTGTGCCGCGGTATAGCACATATCAAGTATTATCTATTATATTGTGACATTGTGCACTAAGCACCAAATGTCTAAAACATTGTGCACCCAGTACCAAATATTCGCACACTAAGTGTCATAACCACTCCCTCGTTATAAATTCTGCTCCTAAGAGCCTTTTCGACTTTATTACATATGCTCCCCATGAGCCCAAATGCATGAATGTCCCGTGCATAATCTATGCAATCAATCATGCATTCACGATGAAATCATGTTATGCTTCAAAATAACAATGTTGAGTCATCAAACAATCTCAACCAAACCATATTCAATAGCATAGCCAAAATCACGCCATAGCATACCAAGATAGGATCCAATGCCAGACATAGATTAACATTAAACAACAATACAATCATGTATCATTTCAAACATCCAACATAGACATAAGAATCCTCCATTCAAGTTTAAACATTTCATGTTTTTATCAAAATCAAATGTATGAATTTCCCCCAAGCTCATACACATTGCAATTCAAGTTTTATTCAATCTATCATTCTAAATCAATAATATAAATCACATGCAATCACCTTCCACCATAGAATCATTTATCAATATTCCATCTTATGGTAGAATTAATCCATAACCACAACATTCATACATTTATACAACTTGTATAAATGTTATTTTACACCATAAGAATAACTAATGAAGGCAATATATGCATATACAAGCAATCGGACTCATTTAGACACATTTTGTATGCTGTGAATAGTGCCAAACGGTTTGGCAAAAAGTTTGGTCCAAACCGTTTGGCAAAACCATTTGCCTCCTCTGTTTTGGTTGAAAATTGAAACAGTTTGGGAAACGGTTTGCCCAAATCGTTTCCCAAACCGTTTGGGTCCTCTGGATCCCGAATTTTGGCACATTTACACTTAATCCTTCAACCATTAACCCCTAAATTCATAACAACAATCCACAAACCAAAACATACAACTTCCAAATCAAATTTTTATCATCATTAATAACATTTCATCAAACCAACACATAACATAACCCTTCCGATTATCAAAACCATTCTCTAACCAAATTATCCACTTATAACCATTAAAATGTCACCAACCATTTACAATCATTTACACACACATCCAATTTCAAATTCACTCATATTTTCATAGAATCCTCAATTCATCAAGCACAATCTTACATCTCACAAACATCAACAACCATTCGTAAGCAATATTCATACAAATCAATTCTTCACTCATTATGTTTATTATTGATCAACAACACTTAATATTCTAACTTACATAAACATAGGGAAGAAGTGCTCATGTTACTTACCTTAGCAAAACAGTCCAAATTTTCGTCACGAGCCATCCTCGTCGTAACCTCGAATTCCCTATAGTTTTGGCATTTTAACATATATCAATTCCCCAATCATTTCATTAATGATTAACATCAAACTCGTCACTATTCATGGACGATTTTCAAACTTCAATTTCGGATACCTAAACCAGAATTTAAGACCAGAAATTGTTACCACAAGATAGTATATTCCTTAAGCTTTCAATCAAACCATTATTTACCCGATTCTGAATCCAAACAGACAAGAAATGTGGTCAGAAAGCTAGGGTTCACAATAAAGGTCGATAATCACAAAATCAAAGGAGGAAATCTTACCATAGCTAAGTCCGCAATCGATTCTAGAGCTGACCAACACTAGAATTTCACAAAGAACGACGTTTTCTAGGGTTTTCCAGAGCCTAAAGAGAGAGAGGGAGGAGAGAGACGATTTTTGGTGGTGAAGAGGGAGAGAGATGGTTAAAGAGATATATAAAGAACTTCTCTTAGACAGTTTTGCCCTCGGCTCTATTGGTTTACCTCCCCTTCGTCTTTCTCTCTTTCCCGGTGATCTAGACACCCCAAAATTTTAAGTATTCACAATTTTCCATTTTCTCAACCTAACTAATATTTAATTAAATCGAAAAAAAATTTACCCACGTATTTTAATATGCATTTTAATTTAATTATCAATTAACCAAAAAATTGAGGGTGTTCACTATACCTGAAACAAACATCTCAGTTGCGTGAGTTGCCGGCTCAGTGAGTAAGCTTTAATTCATTTTGTAATATCTCGCAAACAAACATATTCATAGGAGCTAACTTCCTAGTCATTCTTATTTCGTAAAATACTAAAATAACATATGGAATAATCTTATTTCATATATACGTATTCTCCATCCTTTTCATTTTTCCTTTGCATTTTCTTTTCCATTTATATCATTTTCCATTGAACTATTCCTTTTAACTCATATTGTTTTCAATTCGTATTCGTTTGAGTTGAACGTTCTCGTTCATAATAAATCCTAACTTCCGTCTCCTTATTAGTTTTGGAAACATTGTTTTCCATCTCCTTTTCACGTTGACCTAACTTCCCTCTCCCTACTCCTGTCTCCAAATGATCGATCATCTACCACCTTTCCATCACCTTTCCATATCACATATCATATGAAAACATAAACACGTTCACGTACCTGTTTCGTATGACTTTTTCATATTTTGTACCTGTTTCATTTGAATTGTATCTACGATTTCTTTTTCATTTCATATAACTCATATCATATAGTTCATATCAGAACTCATATCAGTATGCACATATAATCTTTTTATTTTCTTTTTCGTTTTCATTTCATTCTCGTATTCTCATATTCGATCAAATGCATGGAAATCATATTCACATATCGCTCGTAATCAAACATATATAATCAAACCATATTCGCAATATCATTCGTAAATCATTCGACGATAAATATATAACCATTCATTTTTAATATAGCCAAATAGTGAGATATACTCACCTGTCAGCTGAAGTACTCGGACTGGTGTGAACTCACGTCCCGTCAGACTCGGCTACGGTGCCATCCTATAATATATATATCAATCATATAATAACATATAATCAGCAATATATATCTATAGTTTCTATTATAACGATCAATTTAATTCATGCCCTATCCATTTCCTTTAATTTGCTTCTCAATTTCGCAAACCCTAGCCGGAAGCCTAACCTTTTTTCTTATCATTAATAGAATCAATAATAATTCAATTTAACATATTCCTAACTTAATTTCAAACTCAATTCTATCTGTAATCACTAATTCTAGCAAGAATTAACTCGAAACAATTATAGCAAAACTCGTAGAAATTGCCGAAAACTCCAAGTTTTACATGTTTCACTTATGCCACTGGGATATCGGCTCAAAACTATGAATGATTCGATAACTCGAATCACCTTTCTAACTTAATTCCACCTCTCTCTCTCTCTCTCTCACTTATCTCTCCTTTCCCTTGACTTTCTTGGCCTATTCTTCTCTCTAGAGTATTTTAAGTGAATTGGAAGTTCTTAGGAAATCGGGAAGCATCGAGACTTATATTTTTTTTGCTGGAAATGTTAGACTTATCATTTCCATCAAATCATAGGAAAATCTTCACTTTCCTTAATCGCGCCTAGATACAACCAAAACGTACATAAGCTTATAAAATCACATGGTTATCTTCTAAAATTTCATGAAAATCAACTAAAAATAAGTGGAATAAATGTGCATATTTGGTCCTATCAGTATTACTTCCTTTTAAGTAAGGAATAGGACCAATTGCACTAGAGGTAGATGAGATAGAAATTTGTGACCTAAAAACAAAGGTGTGTATGGTGCTAATCATGTCCAAAAATAATAGTCAAAACCCTCTCTTATTCAATATTTCCTCATCTTCCTTCAAATTTCCCACTTGATGGGAGTGATCTTGAAGGGATATGGTCCTCAAAGTAATATACGCAGTCACTTTACCATTCTAATTTCCATATTTTCTACTAAGAATAACATTACAATTTTTGTTAGTCATTTAGGATAAGCAGTCAAAGAGGGTATATGTCACGTAGGCACAACTCAATAACTTAAAAAAGATGCTCCTCTTGCTTTCTTGGTCATCTTAGACGAAGATTAGAAGAAATTGGAAACACATCTTATAATTTTTAATAGTTAAGTCAAACTTATGACTAATCCACTTTGTCAAGAAGTGTAAGTAATGAATTTTTAAGTGAGCATATTTTTAAGACTATATTGGCATGTGTTATCATTTATGTTAAAATTTTAAGGAAATAAAATTTTTTTTCCTCCACTTTACTCTAGTAGTGGAGTTTAGGATAAACATCTATTGTTGAATCTTTTGCATCACTT
This sequence comes from Breynia disticha f. nivosa, assembly GCA_948193385.1. Classification (NCBI taxonomy): domain Eukaryota; kingdom Viridiplantae; phylum Streptophyta; class Magnoliopsida; order Malpighiales; family Phyllanthaceae; genus Breynia; species Breynia disticha. Next base: position 16,960 of record CANYCX010715980.1, read on the forward strand.
ACAATTTTTAGATTTTCAATCAAACGTATTTACAATGTATCTAATGCATTTAATCATCTCTTCCTCTGAGACTAATATGTATAAAGAGCAATCCAATGTTCCTTGTATATGAAAAATTTTAAAAAATATATATGATTATTACAGAAATGAATCATACTAATATGTGATGTTTCCCTCTCTATCATTATCACTATCATTGCATTGTAACTTTATGGATTGCAATAAGGTTTGGTTGGACTAATGGTTGTCCATTAATGTGAGCCCTAAATTTTTGAAACATTTATTTTAATTATCGAATACAACCCTTTTTTACTTGCTCAGAAGCTTTTCTCAAGAACAATTATATCAACCTCATCTTACTTCTATTTTCATTAGTCTAATTCATTACATGAGTTCCTTAACCAACTAATAGTACTTAGTAAGCTATTTTACATCCATCTCAACCATTCTAGCAATAGCACTACATCCATACTCTCCAAGCACTCAATATCCACTACATAGATTACCTTAGATGACTTGGTGGTTGATTCTTGACAAGAATTAAGTTATTTCTTGCTAACATTCTCTTCCTACTTCAATTATAGGGTTTCTCCTCGTACACCAGCTTGCTTGTTCTGTTCTTTGTTCTGTTTGTAAATGAATTGATAATTAACAGAACTATTTAATTAATCTCAATCGACACGACCTCAAGCACGTGTCGTGCCATCAGGACGTGCCGTGCATTTTTAGTGTGAATTTCTGTTTGGTCCTGCACAATCTCTTTCTGAAATAAATTTAACATGGGTCCTGTTGATTTTTCCAAGATGAGCACGATGTTGTGCTGATCCTCAACCATGAGCACGTTGGCATTCTATCAGACCGGGTTGCCTGTTGTTTGTTGATTTTTCTCTAAATCGATCTGATTCGATTCTTTTTAAGCTATTTCTCATATATTTTAATTCGTATCAATCTCAGGACATTACAAATCTCCCCCACTTAGGAAAATTTGTCCTCAAAATTTAAAACACATCAAATCGTAGGTAAATTTAAGTATGTTATTTTCAGAAACTTAACATGTCATACTTTAAGACTCAGTCTCAAGCAAAAACAACAATAACAGTTCTTAAAATAGACCTGTAACGTCAAAACATACTCGTACTCTATATCGCCATCGTCCAAATTCATCTCATAGTCTATCAAAGCTTATCCTTTATAATCCAAAATCAAACTAAGTTAAGTCCTTTACTTAACTTGCAATTAAAACACACTCATCAATCAAAATCAAACATCTAATATCAATTCAAGAGTCAGAACATACCTCAATGCTCTGACGTGGAGTCTGGAAACAGATATGGATACTGATGTCTTATGTTCGAATTGACCTCCCAAGTAGCCTTTTATGGCAAATGGGAACTCCATTTCACCAAAACCATATGAATCTTACGATTTTGTAATTGCATCAACTGTCAATCCAAAATCTAGATAGGCTCCTCCTGGTACGTCAACTCCTCTGACATTTCTAACTCTGGAGTACTCAACACATGACTAGGATTTTATCGATACTGTCTTAACATAAAAACATGAAACACATAATGTAGTCGGGATAACTCGTCTGGGAACTTCAATATGTTAGCCAGTGGTCCCACTCTCTCAATAATCTCACACAGCCTGATATACCTAGGACTCAACTTTCCATGTCTCTCAAATCGAATCACACCTCTTTAAGGTGAAAATCTAAAGAATACCCTATCTCCTACTGAATATTCTATATCTTAGTACTGTTGATCGAAATAGCTCTTCTGACGATCCTGGGCTGCTTGCATACATCTTTTCACAATAAACACTTTTTCTATGGTTTGCTGACTTAACTCTGGTCCCTCTATCTGTCGTAAACCCTCAACATCCTAGTAAGTTGTACTACGACATTGTTTCCTATATACAGCCTTATAAGGTGCCATCCCAATACTAGAATGGTAGCTATTATTGTATGCAAACTCAACTAAAGTTAGACGATCGTCCCAATTACCTCCAATCTATAACACACACGCTCAGAGCATGTCCTTAACTATCTAAAGTATCCTCTCTGACTGACCATCAATCTACAGATGGAAAGTCGTGCTAAACCTCAATTGAGTATCCATCATGTCCTGATGACTCTTCTAGAATTGTGATGCAAACCTATGATCACGATCAGACACAATCGAAGTAGGAATACCATGTAACCTGATGATCTGAGTGACAGACAATCCAGTTAGCCTATCCAATGTATCATCCTATCGAATAGCTAAAAAGTGAGCTAATTTTGTCAATCAATCAACTATAACCCAGATAGCATCATAACGTTGAAAAATATATAGTAAGCCAATAATAAAATCCATGGTAATCTTTTCCCACTTCCACTCTAGCATCTCAAGTGGTCTAAATTTTCTAGCTGGTGCTTGATGTTCTACCTTGATCTGCTGGCAAGGTAGATATCTAGCGACAAACTCGGCTATGTCCATTTTCATACGCACCACCAGTACAACTATCGCATATCCTATACATCTTCGTACTGCCCGGGTGAATTGATAAAGGTGACAAATGAGCCTTAACCATCAACTCACATTTCAAATCTGGAATATCTAGAACACATAACCTTTCTTTATAATACAATACACTGTCATCATCAAGTTGATGCGAAGTAGTTACCTTTCCTTTCTCGACTTTCTTTTTTTATTTGCATCAAATAATCGTCTTCGTCCTGACGTAAGTCAATCATCTCTCTCATCTGGGGTCGAACTCTAATGTTAGTCAATATATGATTCTCGACCAGGTCTAACTACACTCGTAACTCTCGTAAAGCAAATAAAGACTCTACACTATATGTAACTGAGTCATCATCCCTTTTCTCTTTCCTGCTTAACTCATCAGCGACCACATTTGCCTTTCTAGGATGATACTTAATCGAGCAGTCATAATCCTTTAGTAACTCTATCCATCGCCTTTGTATATGTGTTAACTCTCTCTGAGTCATAATATACTTGAGACTTTTGGGATCTGTAAATATCTAAAAAGTCTCACTATATAAATAATGACGTCAGACCTTCAGAACATGTATGATCCTAGCTAACTCCAACTAGTGCATTGGATAGTTGACCTTGTATGGTCTCAACTGTTGTGTGGTATAGGGAATCACTCTTCCATGTAGGATCAACACACCTCCTAATCCAGCTCTAGACACATCTGTATAAACCACAAAACCACCTCCCTAAGAAGTTAACATAAGTACTAGAACCTCAACTAATCTTTCCTTCAGATTCTTAAAGCTTTCTTCACACTTATCGTTACAGATGAATAGAGTATTCTTCCTTAACAGGGATGTCATCGGTCTAGCTATCCTTGAAAAATCCTCAATGAATCGATGATAATAAAATGTTAGACCTAGAAAACTTTGTAACTCTGATACATTCTTAGGAGCTTCCCATTCTTATACTACTTTTATCTTACTAGGATTTGGTTTCACTCCTTCTGCTGAAATCACATGTCCTAGAAAGACAACCTAGACTTCCAAAACTAGCATTTGCTGAATTTGGCATACAACTCTTTCTCTTTCATCAACTCAAGTATGATCCTTAAATGTCGCCTTTGCTCCTCTCTATCTCTTGAATACACAAGAATATCATCAATGAACACCACAAAAATTGATATAAATAAGGCTGAAATACCTTATTCATCAATGCCATAAACACTGTTGGCGCATTAGTCAACCCAAATGGCATAACAATGAACTCAAAATGCCTGTAAAAAGTTATGAACACAGTCTTCTCAATAGAACTATCCTAACCCTCAGCTGCCAATAACCCAACCTCAAATCAATTTTAGAGAACTTTATAGCTCCTCGCAGCTGATCTATTTGTGACAATAGATACTTGTTCTTAACAGTCACCTTGTTCAACTGACGATAGTCAATACACAATCGCATACTACCGTCTTTCTTTTGCACAAACAACACCGGTACGGCCTAAGGTAAAACACTCGATTGTATGAACCCTTTCTCTAATAACTCCTCTATCTGTCTTTTTAACTCTTACAGCTTAACAACTCCCATATGATACGGCGCAATAGATACTGGTGCAGTACCTATGATCATCTCCATCCTAAAATCTACTTCTCGTTGTAGGGTTAATCCTGGTAACTCATCAGGAAACACCTCAGCATAATTTCGTACAATCTTTACATCCGCACCTCTAATATTAGTTAATTCAGGTCAACAAATGATGCTAAATAGGTGTCACAACCCTCTCGAATCAATCTTGTAGCAATCACTGCTAAAATCAGGCATAAAGGAAGAGCATGTCTCTCACCAACTAACACTACTCGTCTCTTGTAATGAACCTCAATCACAACTCCTTTCAAATGTTAGTCAACCATAGCTCAATTTCTAGATAACCAATCCATCTCTAAGATGATCCCAAACTCTGCCAGCCTCAAAATAGTCATATCATCTATATATGTCGACTTGCCAAATCTTAACTCATAATGTCATAATATGTGTCTAACCAATATTGTACCACCAGCTGGCATAGATACTGTAATCGTATAGCCTAGATGCTCTATACTACCTCTTATATGGTCTACTACTGACTCACTCATAAAAGAACATATAGAAATGGGATCAATCAATACCAAGGTACTATAAGTAAAAATTAAAATAGTACCAGTGATAACGTCTAGATCCTCTGCAGCCTCATCTCTCGTCATAGCGTAAACTCAAGCCTGTGGTATTACCCTGATGGTGCGGCTACTCTACCAGATGCACCTGCTGCACCTGACCTACTAACTCTACCTTTGGAAACTGATCCCCCTCTATAAGTACATACAGAACCCCGTCCTACTCTACCCCTACCACTATTGATAAAAGTTGTGGTCTTTGCATCATCGACACTTCTCTATCTAGACATACCACCTCCATGTGGCTCTTGTCTCTATGGATAGTCTCTAGAAAAATCTCCTAGCTGGCGATATGTATAACAACATCTATCATCCCTATCGGTAGTTGTATCTGTACCTCGACCCAAAGGAATAGGATGCCCGGTGGAACAACTCCTCCCACCTCCAGCTCCTCTATCAAACTATCTACTACAACTTGTCTCTCTAGGTGGCCTAAAATATTTTTTCTTCTTATTATTAGCTGAATTGGAACAATCTTGCTGGCTGAACTGGGACTACCTGAATCTTTACATCACTTTCCTTTAAATTTATCACCATCAGGAGCTAACTCCTCTACCCTGATAGCCGTCTCAAGTAACATCTCATATGTACGGGGTTTCATCTGAATCCCATCGTGACAAACATACCCCAACCCCGCTCAAATCTGTCTCTCCACTTCTGATCTGTATCGATCTCATTTGGAGCATAATGAGACAATCTGGTAAACTTTGCCTCGTACTCAACAACTATCATCTCTTTCTATTTCACCTCCATAAATTCTATCTTCTTTTTCGTTTGATAATGTGGAGGAGTGTATTTATCAACAAATATCCTTAGAAAATCATCCCAAGTCAACACAGGAGGATCTTTCTAACTATTTGAAACTGACTCCTACTAGTTCTAGACTGTTTTCTCTAAAAAAAAATAGTATACCTCAATTTCTACTCTAGGGTACACCTCATACTTATTAGAATCCTCTCTGTATGCCTTAACTAGTCATCAGCCTCAGTTGGATCGGTAGTGTCCTCAAATGTCTTTGTCCCCTGCTTTCTTACTTACATAACTCTCCTACCCTGCTCTCTCACCATCTTCTGCATCATCTCCCAAAATTGAGCATATACAGGATCGTAAGGTGGTATAAGCATCGTAGGTGGTGCTATCTGCTATGCAGATACTAGGGCAGACCCCTGTCCTCTGACAAAATTTCTGGACTCAGCAGTGTGATCAGGCGATATGTCTCTCGGCTCCATATCTCTGTTAAGAAAATAATTTTCGAACCTTTTAGATTTTCAAGTTACACAACAATCAAAATCTTTCAAATCATCAATCAATGAAAATCGTTGGTACAGTCTGCAAGGATTAATCCCTGCTCTGATACCACTAAATTTGAACCCCAAAATTTTAAAACATTTATTTCAATTAGCCAAAACAACCCTTTTTACTTGCTCAGTAGCTTTTCTCAATAACAATTATATCAACCTGATCTTACTTCTCATCTTACTTCTATTTTCATTAGTCTAATTCATTCACATGAGTTCCTTAACCAACAAACATCACTTAATAAGCTATTTCACATCCATCTAAAACATTCCAGCAATAACAATTCAATCCATACTCTCCAAATACTCAATATCCACTACATAGCTTACCTTAGATGACTTGGTGGTTGATTCTTAGCAAGAATTAAGTTGTTTCTTGCTAAATTTTCTTACTAATTCAATTCTAGGGTTTCTTCTCGTACACATGCTTGCTTGTTCTATTCTTTGTTCTGTTCGTAAATGAATTGATAATTAACAAAACTATTCGATTAATCCAATCGACACGTCCTTGAGCACGGGTCGTGCCATCAGGTCATGCCATGCATTTTCAGCACGAGTTTTTGTTTAGTTGTGCACGATGTCATGCTGATCGTCAACCATGAGCACGATGTCGTGCTAATCCTCAACCATGAGCACAATGGCCAGTTTTAGATCGTGCTGCCTGTTGTTTTCTAAATTTTCTCTAAATCGATCTATCTTGATTCTATTTTTAAGTTATTTCTCATATATTTTAAAAGAATGAAAAATTAGAAATAGAACTTGAAACTCCAACACACCTCTCATTTGTGCGATCGAATAGTGTATTATTTAAAGGTGCAATCCTTTGATGGACAAAACATTTTCCTGAATAAAACTTCTTAAAATAACATTCATGTTTATAATACCTCATTTAGATTTTGTTTTTTCTTTCAATTCTAATTTTTTTTTTCAAATTCTTGAGAGTGAACTAATTGTAACTATGTTATCATTGGAAAATTGACTTGAAATATACCAAGACTAATCAATTATGAAAATTCATTAATTAAGGTGTGCTACCTTTTATGCTAATTCCAATTCCATAAACTAATTGTCAATTAATGAACTTAGTGAACTAAATACCTTTAAGAGCCTTAATTAGATTCAACGTGTGAGTCTATTGTTGACGCAACTTCTTGTCCAAAACGTATGAGGTTACAAAATCCTTTTACAACTAATTTCTTACTTTCAAACTGATACTCGAAAACATATCTCACTAGTGTCATTGTTCATTTTCTGAACTTAACATATTACCTTTTAGGATTCCACCATTAATGACCATACTCATTTAGATCCAATTTGAATATATCATAATTAGTCCAATTAACTTTTTCAAATTTTACAAATTTTAGTGACATGCGAAATAATCATATCCTATCAAAAAAATTTAGCTCAATTATCCTACATCGCAACTTGATAAAAAATAACTCATGTTAATCGAACCATATAATTAATGTATCAAATTCGATTCCTTTATCTCTCTAGTTTAAATAAAAATCATGCATATTTGTTAATATCACTTTGAACCTATCTTAGAAATTAGTTTGCATGTTTTTAGAAATTATATAATTCACTTAGAACCTATAATTTTGTAGATTAAAATTTAAACTTGCAATTATTAATGTTGTTTCTAACCAATCTTCAACAATAACTAACATACTTTAGATATTATATAATTAACATGGAATTAAGATATGATTTGCTTGTATTTAATCTTTTGTTGAACTAGTCTTAGATTTACATTTCTCATCATGTAATGTGCTTTTTAAAATTTTAATGATGCATAATCATTTATTGAGTTTAATAACATAAAATTAAATTTTGAATTTATACTAACAAATACTATTTCCAAAATTTGAAAACAAAATTCAATATGCATTTGACTCCATGTAACATATTAAAAAACACAATTTTTTAGAAATAAATTTTCAGAAAATTTTCATGTCAAACACATCAAATTTTCATTTTAACAAAGCAAAAACTGTAAAATTATACCGCAAAATAAAAAAAGTACTTCTAAATTTTTAGAATAGTTAAGAAAAAGTACTCCTGAATTTCCAAAAAAATTAAAGAAATTATACTGCAAAAATTAAAGAAATTTCCAAAAAAATATCCCACGTGTAGCTGAGTGTAGAGGAGAAGTCTGCATATTCACTCTAGTCTTTTAACACGTGTTTGACCAGTTTTGTTGCCTAGTTCAGCCTAAAGTGTAACCAGTTCGGTCAATTTTGGTTTTTGGCTTGTTTTTGTTTTCAATTGAACCGACAGATGGTTGTGTAAAATGTAAATCTAACCTTTTTAGTGCAATGGAAACAGATGCCTCGAAAATAATAACATCATTGTCGTCTCCTCTGACTACAAACCACAAACAATGAAAAGGAAGTTAATGATTGTAGTCTTTTAAAATACCATATTTCTACACTCTCAATGAATGATCTAAGTGAGAAAAACACTTATTCTATTCACTTGTCAGACTTACTGCCAAAAGAGGAGGGAGAGAAGAGTATTTTTTATTCCATATGTTTTCTCCGTAGAGACAACATACGTACTGTTCATAATGAATTAGGAAACTAGGGTTTCCTTTAAGCTTCCTATTTATATCAGTGGGCAAGTAACACAATAATTCCACATATGTAATACTCAATTACATCATAGACCAAAATAGTTAAATCGTATAAATTTGGTCATGATTCTACCCAAATCATGTTAGGTATACATGCCAAATCAAACAATTTATGTATGTATTATACGTGTTTTCAGGTTCCTACGCAGGTTCCCGAACACTATTGCTAAAAAAGCTCTTGTTGAAGGTTCCATTTGTAGTGCATACACTGTACTAGAAACATCCACCTTTTGATCTTATTATTTCAATAATCACAAAACGAGTAATCAAATGACTCACAATAGTTTGGTTAACGACATTAGAGATTGGTTAGCTCTAGACAATTCATCTAGTTTCACATATCTTGGATGTACATCTGGCAGACATGTTTGAAGATGTGTAATTGATAAGGAGTACCTGATAGGGCCAAATATGCACATTTATTCCACTCAATTCTAGTAAATTTTCATGTCATTTTAGTAGATAAACCATATGATTTTGGATTCTTACGTTCGTTTTGGTTTTATCTAGGTTCGATTAAAGAACATGAAGAGTCCGCTAGGTTTTGCTGGAAAACAAGGGCACATCAAGTTCGGTAAATTTGGAGTCATGAAATGGAGGATAAAGGACCTGGGTTGGCTTGGATTTGGCACATGAAAAGGAAGTGAGAATTGGGCAGAATCACAATCTCGATAGAGATTCATCAAGTCTCGATCGAGATTGAAGCAAGAATTTGTTCCCAACATTTCAGAAGACAAGTCTCGATCGAGACTTGATGAGTCTCGATCGAGACTCGGCCAAATAGAAAGTTCAGCTCAGACAGAAGACCAATCTCATTTGAGATTGGATTAGTCTCGTTCGAGACTGGATTAGTCTCGTTCGAGACTCAACAAAACAAAAGAAAGAATAAGTGTTTGAAATTAAGCTCCAAACTCTAAAATTCATTAAGGTATATGATTATTTGAAAGTTTGAAATATTGGTTTTGGGTTGGAGTTAAGAGAAACGAAAGAGAAAGAGTGAGAGAGGTGGAGAGAATGAGAGTGAAGGAGAGGATGAGAGTGATGGAGGAAAGAGAAAGAAACCAACATAAAAAATTAAGGAAAATGAGAAGAATTGTCGGGTGAATAAGGTTGAAAGGCTTGGAATTTTTAATTCCAAGTCGTATTGAGTCTACTTTGATTCGTAACTTAATTAACCCCGACTCAAAATCCAATTCTGATTTCAAAATTCTTGAAAATCATTTCCTAACTATAATTATCATAAACTCCCTTTATTTAATTCTTAACAATTATTTATTTCATTATCGCGAAAAATTTATACGTATTTATACGTATTTGTACAGATTTTTACTGTATTTTTCGTAAATTTTGGGATGTTACAGCTCTACCCCCCTTAGGAAAATTTCGTCCTCGAAATTTAAATCGTACCTGAGTTTGGAAATAATTGAGGATAGCGTCTGCGCATTTCCTCTTCCACTTCCCAGGTTGCTTCTTTCGGAGAATGGAAACTCCATTTAACCTTCACCATCGGAATTTCTTTCGTTCGGAGCTTGCGAACCATTCGATCTAGAATCTCTATAGGCTCTTCTTTATACGTCAAATCCTCCGGTATCTCTATCTTAGGCTTCGCAATTACATGATTCGGATCAGACCGATACCGTCTCAGCATGCTCACTTGAAAAACATTATGTAACCCCGACAATTCGTTGGGTAATTGAAGCTGATAAGCCAAAGGTCCTACCCTTTTCACAATCTCATAAGGGCCAATGAACCTTGGACTTAATTTTCCGCTCTTTC
>CANYCX010715997.1:0-19923 GCA_948193385.1 Breynia disticha f. nivosa
TAGTGTATGTGATGTTAGTTTTCGATTCATTTGAGCTATACGGTTGAGGTTTAGTTTGTGTCTTAAAAGACATGATCGTGTAATGTGCTGCAAACGTGAAAACTATGGTAATTTTAGAGCTTTCTTTTCCTGAACTAAGTGGTTTGTGTAAACTTATAAATAGTAATTTGTACAAATCTCTTCTTGTATTTGACTGAAATAATAGAATAATTTATTTCTCTACTCATAAATATACTCGAATCACATAATTCTTGTGTGTTTATCTTATTCCGCATTATTTTTATCGCATAAATCGCTGAAACTACAAGAAAGAAATATGATTGCCCGATATGCTCCAAGATTTTATCAAATAGAATTTGAAAAGTAAAACAACCATTGATGTACTATTCAAAAAGAAGATATGAATCCAAATGATGGAAGTACACCTACAGCATCTTATATGTTTGTTTATTGAGAGAGAAATTAAAGTGAAGTGAGTATCTAAGATGGAACTTGGAATGTTGTGAAGTATGGAGAATAAGATGCTCTCCTTCCTTTTTTTAAATTTTCTCACCTTACTGTGCTTTAATGATCAGGATTTCCTATCGTGTTTTGTTCATGTGCGAGCTTTCACACTTCCGTTTATTTAACGGAAATTGATTTTTTTTTTTACATTATATTTTTTGATATTTCATATTTAAAAATATAAAAAAAATATAATACTATATTTTAGATAAAAAAAATTCTTTGAAAACATATTAAGAATAATTATTGTTAGCATGTTGATTTTTAAGTTATAATTTGTTGATTTATTTTCCATTAGTATCAAACGTTGAATTTCAGGAGTATTTTTCCAGAAAATGAATTCCTTTAAACAAACAAAACCCTAATCCTGTTTTTCTTTTCTTAGTTTTTTTTCTTAGATCTAGCAGATTGTATATGCATAATCAAATTTCGTATTAGTAGACTAAGTTATCGAATATTGGTAGAAAAGATAAAAATACAAATAAAATAGAGATTATTAAATAAATAATATGCTAAAAAAAATAGATTAAAAGACATCAAAAGGGTTATGTTTTTGGCATGCAATGGTTCAATTATGAAACAACTGGTGTGAAATTCAACTGTAAATAAACCGAGTTGCTAGCAAGTGGTCCGGTATTTTGACTCGTCAGAAGATTGTTTACGACTTTGCTTGATAATAAAAATGGTTCGAAATCTCGCAAACAAACTCGATTGTGAACTCGTAAAAGAGGTTGTGTATTATTATGCCATAAGCTGAACCTAAACCATTCTTATTTTTCATTTATTTACCATTTTCTCAGCAAGTAACCAGTTGGTTTGTACAACGTATAGCTCACAAGTGATTTGACTGCATTAGTTGTTAAGTGAACTCTCTAATTCATTCCAATGAAAGCCAAGGGTTAGGTGCAACATATGTGTAGCCCTGGAAATGCTCACCTGCAGTGGGTGTGGGAGCTGGCGAGTCGTCCGCCGGCATTGTTGTCCAACACTTGTCGAAATTCGCTGTGCAGTCTTTGCCGCTAACGTCAGGCTTGAACTTTGGCTCCAGTTCTCTGCTTTCCAGTTTTTTCCAATTGATAGAACGAAACCATTTATGGTTTTTGATCTCTTCACCTCCCTCAGCACCACTTCCTAATCTCTTGGAGGGTTCCTTTTGCAGTAACTGTGACAACATAATCGAAATTTCCTGTCATATGTAGTTCAAGAGAACGAAAATAGTGACAAAAACTACCAAGTTTGAACTTACTCCTTTAAGTAATGAGTGAGCTTCACTGGTGAGGAATGGTGGAAGTTTAACTTTCTCTTTAATGATTCTTTCTTGAAGCTTTTTCCTATTTGAATGCGTAAACGGCGGCTGAAAATGAAAATTTTATGGTTATGGACAGCAAACAGAAGTTAAATATGTCGAAAAGACGATCAAAGTCTACCTGCCCAGTTAGCATTTCATACAGAAGAATTCCAACACTCCACCAATCTGCATCTTTGTTGTGACCTTTGGAAAGTAAAATTTCAGGTGCCATATATTCTGTTGTCCCACACATTGAATTTGATCTACTTGATTCGTCAATTTCCTTAGCTAGGCCAAAATCAGTAAGCATAACCTGCAAAATTATCAGGATCCAAATTTCAGAACCAAGTCGAAAACTCGGGACAAATTGTTCAACAAGAAACTAGGAAAAGAAAAGTATCGAAAGAAATTCAGACATGTAATCCTAGACTATGAGAAAGTAAAAGTTGAGTTCATGGAAAAGGCTATTACGTGCCCATCGACGTCCATGAGGATGTTTTCTGGCTTCAGATCGCGATGTACAATGCCGCATTTGTGAAGATAAGAAACAGCAGATACGATCTCAGCAGTATAAAACCTTGCCTGATCCTCACTAGTCAAGACATAACCAACAAACCAACATCAATAGAGGAATGCTCAACATCAGCCATTGATCCTTCATGATCAATAACAAGATCATACCTGAAGATACCCTGCCGATATAGATGAAAGAAGAGATGACCTCCATTTATGAAATCCAGTATCAAGTATAGCTTCGACTTAGTCTGAAATGCCAATAGATAAAATAGTATATCAGAAACAACTCAATCATTGTCAATTGAGCACTGCAACTTTGATTACAAAATGAAAAGCAAAACAGACTAATCAAACGATCCCATCATTGAATATCAATACAGTTGAGATTCGAATACGAAACTTTATAAACTGCATCAATCATAATTGGATAGAAAGTTTCTGTAATTGTTTTCCAAATCACAACTTTTAGACTGGTAATAATAATTGAAGCAACAATACAAATTCAACCACAAAAGTCATAATTCTCTAAAAGGGAAATCCTAATCCACATACCTGCACGCAAAGTTACAATCTTTATGTGTAAAAAAAAAGCATAAAACACAATAAAAACAAGAAGCCAGAAAGGACCTGAAAAGAATAACAAAGCTGAACAACAAAAGGATGAACAACTTTGGTAAGAATATCTCTCTCAGCCTTCATATAATCAACATGGTTCTTCTTAATAATACTATCCTTCCTCATAACCTTCATAGCATAAATCCCATCACCATCTTCACAACTCCCCCTCTTTCTCACCTGAAACACCTTCCCAAAAGCACCCTGTCCCACCATTCTAAGAATCTCAAAATCCCCAGGTCCAATCTTAAGCAAAAGGCTCTCGCTTTGATCAACCTCATCGTCTTCTTTGATGGAGAAAGGGAGGGAAGAGGAGAGAGTGTATCGAGGAGAAGGACCTACGAAGGAGTGAGAGCGGTTGTGGATGACTAGTGGGTCTCCCAAGAAAGCTGAAGAAGAGGTAGAAGGGGAATTAGAAAGGTGAGGTGTGGTGGGTCCGAAGACGTCGTTGAAGTCGAAGTCAGGGCAGGAGGTGGGATCGGGAGGAGTGATAGTGAGCTTTTTGAGGTTGGTTGATAAAATGGAGTGGAGGTTTTTCTTTTGAGAGGTGGAGAGCATCTTTGGAGATGGTAAAAGAGCCGGCCAAGAAGAATGGCGGGCTTTGAGAAGGAAGATTACATTCTGGAGAGGGAAGAATTGAGGAAGTGAGTTGGGATCATTAAAACAGATGAAATGGAGGCGACAAGTTGAGGAATAATGGAGGAAGGAAAGATGTCCGAAATCAATGGATCACGCAGATGAGTTGCATTATTGAAAGATAAGATGGTGATGCCATCATTTAAGAGATGCAATTAATTGGATGTACGGGGGAAGATAGTTTTACTGGAGTTTGATTTCTTGTTAGTCAGTTGTGTTAAAATTTAGTTGAGAGATTTTCATTGTTTTTATGTATTTATGCAATTCGAACGAGAATTAGTTGGGTGTCCAAAATATCTCGTAGTTCAGACAAAAAACAAACTTATTTAATTTAATAATAATGATAAGATATTTGTATCTTCATGATCACATATTCAAATTTTGTTATTTTCCGTATAGTGTGTTTGGTGGAGTGTGTGTACATAAAGTAGTAGAAGTGTAAATAAAGATAATAATTGGAAATAAATGAAAAGGAAAAGAAGAGTACCCTTGTTTGAGAAATTAAAAAAAAGAAGAATAAATAACGAAACGTAAAATTATTATTTTAATTATAAAAGACCAAAATAATCATATAGTAAATAAAATAAAAATATTATTAAAAGAGGACAATTTAGGATTTTATAATTTTAATGAGATTAAAAGTAAAAAATTGTATAAAATATAAATTTATCTCTCCTACACTCCCATTTGGAATGTAAATTTTAGAGGAGAAAGAAGGATAATATTTACCCTTCCTTTCCTTTACTTATCTTTTTTTTGCTCCTTTCCACTACCAATGATAATTAATTACCTTTTCATTACAATCCCTTTATTTCCTTCCCGTACACTCCATTCATATACATTCTTAGACTTTAGAGTGAGACCTATGTAAATACTACTTTAATTTTTTTTTGAATTCGCTGGTTTTTCCTCCCCTAATTTTAAATTTTTTCAAGAAAACCAAACTTCTTTTTTTTTTTAAAGACCAATCCACTATTGTGCTGAATCAACTATGCGTAGCGTAACAGATACATAAAAAAAATATTACATTTTGACGTAAAAGTTATTAACATCTAAACTAAATACAACATTCCAATGCTCGTGAAATCTCACGGTTTGTGTAAAATTGGAAGATAACCACGGCACTATATCTGATATATGAACCGAAAACAAATGAAATCTTCGTATTACATTAAAAAAAAGATGAAAAAATCAACTATATAGGAGATTGACATTTTGGTTCCCAACATTACACACTAGATTACAGATTTTTATACCACAAAATTTGTTACCCCAAAAATGGAAGCCAGTGCGGTTCAAACCATTCAACCCAAGCAAAGAACAAGACAAATGAAATACCCAACCCAACCCAACCCAACCCATCCATCCTCTTCAAACAACGGAGGAAGGGCAACGAATTTCTCCTAAAAATATCGGAGAATGATGAATGAATACCAAATTCCATCTGTGACTAACCAATTAAGCCTCGCTCGCATCTTTTCTTCTTTCCCGCTATGATATAACTCAACTCAACTTAAGTGGCCTCAAAGCTCCTTGAACTATCTCCTGAACTGTCCTGTTTCTCCGACAAACGTCAGAAAGTTCTTCGATTGGAGATACCAAGTAATTGATATCACCTCCCGAAGCTACATCCGATAATGCTTGTAAAAATCTTGAGCGTTCCACATCAGTTACAGCCGTCGATGGTATAAGCGAAATGCTCTCCTTCGCCCATTCCAACGCACTTGCATGATATGCACGAGTTAGTGCCAGTAGCGTATAAATCACCTAAACAAAAGAAAAAGCTCGCTTGAAATTTCAAAACATCAACTTTAATAGTGTTTCATCCACTAGAGGTTTCACATAATAGTCAAAGGACTTACCGTGTCTAATCGAGAACTCGGAAGAGCACCAGTTAATGAGGCAACCAAAATTCTCGTGATAGTAGCACCTCGAGGGAGAATAACTCTGTCTCTGATAGATAAGTACTCTTCCACCACACCAGACTTAGCAAGATCAAATATATCTGATAAGAAGGTTAATATGGAATTTGATGCTTCCCTGAAAAATTAAATATAAGTGTAAGCGTGAGAAAAATCCTCACACAATCCAATACCGGAGGTCTTATGTATGTGAGCTAATGCACTTCGATGTACTTACCCAGAAACGTATTCCTAACATTCTTTTATTATCAGAATATCAGATAGAACTCTTGTATGTGCAAGTGCAAAATATCTACTCTAACCATTCGATGTTTTATGTATAGAAACAGCTTCGTGCTGAAGGAATCTCATAGAGTCGTTTATGTTCAGGTGCACTAACTAAATGATTTAAATACCGACAAAGCCTTAAGTTACTATGATGGAGTTGGCTACGATGGGTATAAATCATCCAATGACCATAATAATAAAGACCTTCGTTAGGAATACACAAATAAAATGAGATCGAACGCACAACACATACAAAAGTTATACCTGTGTTGTATAGTGATACCAATCATTGCGCAATCAACCAAGGATGGAAATACAACAGACGGAACAAATATTTGAGGACAATAACGAATGCATCTTGAAGCCAATAGAAAACAGTCATCTGCTATGTCTGGTCTCGCGGTAAACTCCTGAAAAACAAAAGCTGAAGAGATGAGGTATCGCAAAAGATACTAGCAAAAAAGGAATAACGCATTCTGGACAAGTTTGAACCTCAATATTGGTGAGTAGACAAGCCGTGCGCATAAAGAGGGCCTCAATCAAGTTTTTCAGGTAAGATGCACAAGATGGGTCCGAACCAAAAATCTGTACCTCAAGATTACACCAGAGCCAAGTATTAGGGAAAAAAATTTACAAAAGAACATCTATTTTAAGAAACGACTCTGCACCTTTATAACTTCGCTTGACAGATAAAGGAAACACGATTGATGGTGTTGTTGATATAGACCTTGAATCTCTTCCAACATTGCTCCTATTGTGATTCCCATGAACCTTCCAGATGTTCTCACCTAAAGTATCAAATTTTATAGACATCACCAACTTCCAATTTTCTATTTATTGACACAGTCAAAATAATATAATTCCCTATAAACATAGACAAAAATAAAACAGATGAACAAACTCACGGCATATTTGCAAGCACGACAGAGAGACTCCATAGTTCGCATATCCCAGGCACGACTACAGATTGAAGACATTTCAGATCAGATTAAAAAAAAAAATAAGGATTATCACACTCTAATAGAAGTCAGCTAGTACTTACAAGTCAAAAATTACTTTGAGAATTGGCCAAAGTCTCTGAATTGCATCAGCAACTGCTTCTGGATAACTTACATACCTGGCATATATTTTAATTGCATGCTGATTAAATTTAGATTGAGTATCGAAGTACATATAAAGAGAAAGATGTAGACCAACCTCAAAATGTACGCTAGTCGGTCAATGTGAACTGTTAACTCACGAGCAGGTTTCTTCTCCAACGTTTCTTGACCTTGATTGATAGCTTCCTGGTAGTCCAAATCATCATCAACGATGAGCAATGACGAACAAATCAATGAAGATGAATCTAACCTGAAGTGGGGCAACAACTGGAAAGCACAACTTCTCCAAAGCCAACTTTGCCTGATCAGGTGGAAGTTCTGTAATGACCATGCTGCAAAAGAGATTACAACATATCATAATCCAAAATTTCTTCTGAATTGACTCATAAAAAAATCATCAATCTTCAAAAGTTATCAAACAACTGATAAATACCTCACTGCTTCAACAATATGCAGAGAGTCCTCGGCAGAGACTTTAAAATTACCCTCTCCAATGACTGCCATACGGTATACAGAGAAGATCTGATCGAAATCAAAAAATCTACAGAGCTGTCTCCGGCAATCTACAATCATCATAAAAAACTTGAATTCATGTCGGACAAGGTTTTCAAATGACATAATTTAACATACATCCTGTTATTGCATAAACAACACATTTAGCAAGAGATTAGCATCATACAATTACAAACACTATCAGAAGGCTAAAAAGCGGGCTAATCACATCATGTCGAGAAAAGTAAGAATCATCAGTGACTTCTAAAGGGAATAATACCAGTTAATACGTGTATATTCTTTCTGTTAGCCATTTTTCAATTGTCTCCAGCCAATCCATGCATCAGCGATTTTCAATTTTTTCCACCTGACTGATAGGCCGAAGAGACTAGTGAATTCGACTTTCTCATTTGTAAGTTTCCTTCAGCTTCTTGCAGCACCAATTATTATTCAAACTCAAAATTTTCAGACATTGTTCTTTCAAACACAAGCCTGACAATTGTACAGTCCAAACTCATGGACATAACTAAATTATTTAACTAATTTATTGCCCACACACAGGGCCTGTCCAAATTATTGCGACTTGAAGTTTCTATAACAATATTTGGATCCTGCAGTTGCTTTGCACTATTCTATGGCAACATTGGAAAAGAAACTCACATCACTTGTTACTGAAGTCATTACCAATTTCCGTCTCTTTTAACAATATTTGAATCCATCATACAATAAAATGGCCATGCACATAAAATATACTGTCAACTAATGGAATGTAAAGCTTGAGGCTGTTAAATAATAAAAGAACAAGAGTTAGAACAATGGATCACAAAAGGAAAAAAAAAAAACAAATTAGTGATCTGGGTTCATGACAATTCCTAGTCATTTTCACGATTAGTTGACCATTTGAAGCCAGAAAACGTTAAAAATACATAAAGCAGGTCTTAATTATTCAACAGAGAAATTTATGTACCATCACATATGTGCCTGAATGCAATGGCAGCAGCTGCAGCAGAATCTTCTGATGTGTCCATGCCATGCATGAGAATCTTTATCACTGAAGAAAATAAAGGTAATGCATCTGATGCACCATTCAGCCATTTTGAATATGCTCCAATCGTCAAGCACACTGAAAATATTTCCATAAATTTAGACTCAAATGCAAAATCACCTCCCGGTGAACATGTTGTCACTCCCAAAAAAGGTGTAACTGTGTTGGGAAAAGATGGTTCACCATCTCATTAAATGATAAAACGCTCATTCACAAAAAAGAAAGTGAACAATATATTGAAGGTAAAAATACATTACCTGTCTGAAGCAACTGAGCTTCATGAGGAAGTTCAAGTAACAAAGATAAAACCTGTACAAGACAACCAAACATCTTATGCTCCAAAGAACATTAAATTAACAAACAGAGACCACCAGCACACAGAAAACATTCTTTTGATTAGGAAAGAAGTCCTTCAGATGACAGCATGAACACTATTTGCATTGCAGTCAATTCTTTGCGTCAATTGAGAGATCCATGATCTTGCACTATGCAAAGCCGAGCAAAAGGCTGAAGAGAAATAGATTAATATTTACGGCTTTATCAAAATTTAGAGAAAGCTCTTATGAACATTTGCATAAGAGACTAAAATGTATGGTGCAATGCAAGAGCTAGAACAGAAAATGAGAATCATCCGAGAAAAAAGAGCTGAAGAAACCGACATGTATACATGATGAGCCAAATAGTCAGACGCAGTAACTGGGATATTGCCCGAAATATTGAGTCTCAATGATGCAGTTTAAAAGTTCATACTAAAAACCGAATATTGATGGTTAAAAAGTCCCGCGACAAAAATCCTTGAAATTAACAGCCTTTAGGCTTCAATCTATCCATCAACAAGCACACAGATTTAAAACCAGCATGTAAGAAAGGTTTATACCTTAGGCATCACTTCTCCTTCAACTACAGAAACGTATTTAGATATAGCTCTGATGCAAAACAAAGTGGCTTCTGCTGGACGCCATTCATTCTGTCCATTTCCCCAAAAAGCTTGGGCCTTTACAGGTACAAAATGATTTCGTTAATTGAAAAAAGAGCCATTAGTTAAGCTTTACAGACAAAAAAAATATGGCACATAGAAAAATAGAAAAATTATCAGAGACAATAGAAAGGGGGTAAAAATGCAGGAGCAAGAGAAAGCATTCAACTAGCCTGGAGTCTAGGAAACAGCAGCAAAAAGAGGTTACCCTCGGACTGTTTTTTCACCACATTAAATGAAAATAAAATTCATTTATAGGTATAAGAGATACAAATAAAAGATGAATGTAAATTAGTTTTCAAATTTAGAGGACATAAATTCAGTTGAAAGCAGTGAACCTATGCATCAAATTGCAGAAAGAAAATTAATTCTAGTCATGGCAGGATGCAGATATTTTCATCTTAGATGTTTCCCTGAGCTATCAAAATTCACAAGACACATGCAGCAACTGGCCGTTCAACGCCATTCATAAAGATACAGAACATATGCTACATGAGAAAACACACATCAAACAAGTTTCTAATGAACTGCCTAGTGATCCTATATCAGAACAAAATTTTTTTAGCATCTACATTTTTATCAAATACATGAGATTTGATGGTGCCATCAAAGGCAAAGAATTGATAAGCCTGCATCACAAATGTCACAGAAATGACGAATAGTAGCCATGCTACGTAGATCTTCACACCATACGACATAAAACTGCAATTTCAACTAAATGAATTTCACCTTGCTTACCTCAACAAGCTTCGTGTAAAGAATTCTCAAAGTTGCATCCCCGCCCAAAACTGATGCTGCATCAACTAACACATCCGCGACAGCTAACAACATAAAAGTTTGTATTAGTATTACAAAACAAGGCAGCCACAGATTAAGTTAACTACAAACTTTATAGACAACTGATTTCATGCAATGAGAAGAAAAAAGCTGAAAACCAGGGTGTTTGGGGGGAAGCCTAGGATCCCTCTAAATACATACAAATGGCACATAGAGAAACAACTGTGTTTTATTGTTATTTCCACAAAAACATATATCAGGTCGGGATTATTTCATGTTTTCTGCTCAGAATTAACATCACTTATACAGTAATGTTTTAATTTTGCTTCATGATCTTTGTAATCCTGTCTTTCCCACTAGGTATGAAAATTTCAGCTTCCCTTTCTTAAGCCAAAGAAGCTGTCTTCATACACAATATGTCTGTTGTGGAGGTTTTATGTTCACACGACCATCTCCCTAAGCAACAGCATTGATGATTATCAAATTAAGATACTTCAGACTTTCACTACAGAATGCTAAAGTGTCAAACATACAAAATTTTCGTCTTCCTTTTACATGCCTCGTGTTCAAAATTTAAATAATGCTCTCTGACCCAAGCACATATGCATTTTTTAAGAATGTGGATAAGATTGCAACAGACAATCAAATGAAGACAATGAAGTACATATCTAGATTGTTTAATTCCTTGTGATCACCATATCTAGTTTGTTTAAATTCCTCGTGATAAAAGAGATTACCGTATCTAGTGTGTTTAAATTCCTTAAGATCGTCAATAGACAGATCTTGATGATCTTGTGGGTACTGAACCCGAAAGGTAACCTGCATTTAAAACCAAAGCTCTTGGTAATTTACTGCTAAAATGTATACAACTGATAAAAGCAGTTTTACATCTGGAGCTTCTTTCAAGGAAATTACAAAAAAGTTCATTGTGGACCAGCAAACAAGAAGGATTCAAAACAAAATTAATAGGTTTATAAAAACTATATATTTATCTGAATAAGAAAAGGAGGAGGACCAGAGTTTCCTAGCAGGTTTCCTTGTTGGAACTTATTGCAAGAAAAAACCAACAGCACAATAGCACGGGAGAAAACAGAACTCATAAGGAATCAAATGCCCCAATAACAAATCAAAATAATAGAACCCTAAAAGAAGAATGCAAACATATTATAGGGCTACCAACCAGCTGGTATGCACAAAGAACTAAATCTATTTATATATCTTATTGACAACAGAAAGTAAAAACAGAGAAATGCTCATCAGTCAGCTAGCCTAAGCAGGTTAAACAGAGTAGCGCCATTATTGACATTACAAACAGTATCTTGCAATGGTTCAGAAAATTAATGCTCTAATAAGACCAAGCAAATACAAAGTGATTTAGCTCATGTAACATTATCTATTAATGACAAAATGTTGCCATTTTTTAGCAGATAATGAAAATACTTATTCCAGCACACCAAAACAAGAAAAACAAAGATAAGAAAAAGTTCAGAAACATAAAAAACAGAATCAGCAATCAGGGAGAGGATGATGAATATTAGGGCCAACACCATTGAGGATTAAATCCAGTTGGCAGAGCAAGAATTTTACCGAAGGATTAAAAGTTTAAAATATATAAGCCTTAATGGCATGGTGTTTTTAAATTTTAAAAATAAAAATATTCAGCGAAAGTTTTCAGGCAAGAGAGCAAAATTGCATTTCAATTTTTCCAATTTCAAATATTTTACAATAAAATTTGAAAATCTAAAGATTTTAAACATCAAATAGATAAACATTTAAACGTGGAGTTTTTCATAAACAAGAAACTCACTAGGGAAACAAGTGATTCATATGCTGGGCGGAAAATTTGCAGCCTCCTGCTTCTCTCTGCTTCCATGGTTGGTTCACTGACAAAATGGATATATGAATCCCTAGCCCATTAGAATCATCAAATTTTAAACAATGCAGGAAGAATCCCTTCAGTGCAGTAGATGAGCCAAATGGTTAACCTCTTGGTCAAGATAATTTGAAGGTTATGCCAAAAATTAAAGGTCATTGAAGCAATGTCATATTCTGGATGGGAAGCAACTCCTAGCAATGCATTTACGATCATCATTGACTCCTCAGAACCTGCAAAACAAAAGACAATAACACAAAATACATAAAGAGGCAGAAAGATTGCACTACAAAGCCTATACCCAGGAGGAAAAGGTAAGAACAAAAATTGATTGCAGATGCAGAAACTAAATAACAAGGGAAAATGCATTCAGGAGATGGTGAAAAGAGTTACCGGTTGCAATCAGCTCAACATAAGAATCGCCCATGTCAGCAAATAATCGAGCAATTGCCTTTACATCTTCTTCATCCTAACATAATTAAAAAAAAACTACAAACTTCAACTTCCAATACCATTCTCAGAGAGAGCATGTAATCAAGCCAACAACAAAACCTTTATGTTGTAATATCATAATCATTCATCAAAGTATATAGATTAAGAAAAAATGTAAGAAACTAAAATTTTAAAGAAACTAAAATTTTATAGATATAATACCTTTGAAGGATCTCGAAATTGCTCCTGTAGACTCATAACTTGAGGTACTATTACTTGAATCAAGGGCATTTGCAAAGGAATATCTCCAGCATTTCCAGCTGTTGTATAATGAATTAATTCTGAAATGACTGCAAAAATCAGACTATTTAATAAGTACTATGAGGGCTGAGCTCAAATTTTCATTCAAAATAAATGTGAGATCCCATTTGTATGCATCATCGACTAAAAAAGTTTATAAAAATTCCTTCTCGAAAAATTTCTGCAAATTTGCTGACACCTGATTGCTTATGATGAAAAAAATAGTAATTGCTTAACATTATTAACTGTTACCCACCATAAACTATAAAAGTAAAAAGTTCAACACTGACACAATCTAACCATAATAATACAAGAACAGGTAAATTTTAACCTCAAAAGTCACAAGTTGCTCATAAAGAAGCTTTGTGAAAAGGACCAACAACATGGAATTAAATCTCCCTCAAACTTGAGTGAAATTATATCACTTGCTCGCAAAATTAAAAAGAAAAAAACAACCTTACCAATAAAAGTATCAAATCATTTTAACTTAAAGTTATTTTGTTTGCATACCGTTAACAGCAGCCTCAGAAAGTGGATCAGATGTCAAGCTTGAGAGAGCTGTATGCACCAATGGGTGAGAAGCAAGGACAGAGCCGGGGATCCTGACAACATGATTCAACAGTACCACAAAATTCATTGCATTCCAATTTCCAACAGAGGCACAAAGCACAGGTTGTAATTTGTTAAAGTTGCCAACTATACATAACAAGAAGGCAACCTCATACACTGTAATCTATTACTATAAACTTCACTAATATCTCATTTAGCTGGGAGTTGGGAAGAACTTAAAAAATTTGGACTTTTTCATCCAAAACTGCAGCTAGCTTCAAGTACAAGCAATTCACTCACAATGCAATGCAGGCGAAGTGATCCATTTACCACTTTATGCAAAACTCAGAAATAATTTCTAAGACATTAGAATCATTCAACAAGCGTAAAGAACTTTTTGTGCTCATCTGACACTGAGATTTGAATCCTCAGATAAATATATTCTCTTTGAAAAAAAAATTAATATGATAAGCTGGAAGGTCTGTTATGAGCAATAAATGGCAGAATTAAAGATTATATAACAAGAAAATAACAGATGTTAACATCAATTGGACGAACAAATACAACTGATGCAACCTGTTAATTGCACAGCATGACATTTAAGAAAAATTTCCACTCATTCTAATCAATTTTGGCCGAATCCAGTTACAGTGGATTAAGGTTCCCAGTACATGCGTAGAAAGACCTCTTCCTATTTTACAACACAGAAATGACAATTTGTTACTATCAAACTGGTTAACTAGCTTTCCCCAACACGGCAGCATACCTAAAATTATTAATGACCAGATATCCAATCAAACAAACAAATGCACGAATAGCGCACATGTAAAATGAAATAAATACCCGTGCTTTAATCGAAGCCATGAAGCAAACGCCTCGAGAACCTAAAGAAGAAATCAAGATTATCAAATTTCATTTATGTGAATAGCTAAAACACAACGTATATTCAACATTGAGTAAGTTTTTTCAAAAATAAAAATGGATCAATTGAGAAAATAACAATTGATCTTGGGAAAATAGAGTATGTAAGTCTTGATTGTAGCATCTTTTATGCCGAAAATTATACAGCTCAAGCTCAAGATAATATTTTCATATTTAACAAGTGAATTGTCAATAAATGTATAGTTAAAAATGGTTTAATTTATATCCAATCTTATTAAAGCAAGGCATATCAATAAGTTTTATCTAGTATGCTTGGCTGCAACATTTCACCAAATTCATTTGCTAAGCTCGCCAACATGGTTGCCTTTCTAAATAAGCTCAAAAATGTAAACATTCTATAAATTTGGGCAGAATATCACACTCACACTTATCAACAAAGCAAAATTTTCAGTAGCAGCTCTTTCTACAGAAAATTTAAGTGTCCACCAATAAAAGAATCCACTAATACTAGAGGCAAAGCTTGTACATGAGATGCTTAATGCAAGGCAATCTGAAAAAAAGAAAAGAAAAGGAATTCCAACCTGCTCCTTGAGTTCATTCACTTTTGAACAAGCTGTCAGAATGTTAAGAGCTGCTTCAATTTGAGAAGTGAGCTCCTTTTCAAATTGGCGACGTCTATCAGGACGAGCTGCAATCTTGTAATTGAATGCTTCCTGACACAGGACAAAAAAAATTGGACCTTCATTCCTTGCAAGGTATTGAGGTAAGATAATTACATATGAAGAATTGCAAATACGTAATTATAATAAGTGTTAAAAAATAAGATTTCACAATATTGCCGAGAAATTTTAAGTCATAACTCATAACAGCAGTTCTTTCTAGCAGCTATACTATCTAAACAATTGAAGAATGTAAAGTTACTACAATTTTTCTTCTTTTCTTCTATGCATGTACATCCATCAAAATAGAGATGTGTAAATTTCATACCTCGGGTAAAACTGTTAGGAGCTCTAGGAATCCAGGTATATACTCCGGATGAGAATTCATCTCATCTCTTAGCCAATTTACAATGCCACCATCTCCCCAATCCTCTGCTGGAACTTGTACAGCCAAAGCAGCAACAGCAATGCTAATCTACAACCCAGATATAGCACACATCGTCTTGACATGATGATGATAACATATATCTTAGGAAATTTTGAGAAGAAATAATTATACCTGTGTTCTTACTTTTGCGGGGCCTCCGTGAAATTTTTTCAGTAAGGTCTGCAATCAGATTCCATAAATAACGCAATCCACATCATAAACAATTGGTCAAATAAAATTTTTCAAACAGTACTTTCTTGTATTCCTTTTTCAAAATGACGAGGAGGAACATGTGATTTGCGGAAGGAAATATAATATGTTCATGAACACAGTCAAATATGCATAGGCACTAACTTCCAGCCAAAAAGAAGAATATATAAGCGTACACTCACTGTTAAAGAGGTCTGTAATGGTCGAAAGGCTTCAGAAGGTAGTTCCTCAAAATCTCGTTGCACCTGAAGCCATAGCAACAACATATAAAGCTTCAATTCCATCCACATTGCGTAAGCACGGAATAGAAACATCTAAAGGAAGCAATGAACATAACTAAAATCTGAAAATTCACAACTAAGTACGCCCTGTTGAAATGAATATTAGATTACCTTGCCTCTTAGGGTTTGAGAGCAAAAGATTTGAGTTTCCATATTGCTCGTAGCATCATGTAGCAAATTATCAGCAACCTATAGAAAAAATAAAACATGCCCTAAATAAAATTCAGAAGGCAAAAATACCATTTCGAAGATTTACAGGTATTCAATCCAATAAAATAAAAATACCGAATGATAATGTGTCGTCAAGTCATTTGGACAATTCTTTCAAGAGTTCTCTTCTCAAATGCAATTCAAATAATCTAATCAATCCATCCTAACGTAACCAAATCCAACATTGCCTTGAACAATAAGTAGCGATTTCAACGCTAAAACACTGCACGGCTAGTAATTATCTTCAACTACAATAACATATTTATCACTTCTACAAAAAAATAATTTCACAATTAAAAAAAAACACCAAACCTCGCAACAGTAAAGCATTACAATATTTCCCAACATATATTCAAAATCACAGAAAAACCAAACTAATAATTACCAAACCACAAAACGCACCGTTACACAACCTCAACTTAAACCCACAACTAACAAAAAAACAAAGACGAAAAAAAAGGAGTAACCGAAGAAAACCTGCCAGGCGTCAATAGTTCGTTGGAAACCTTGAAGCCAACGATCAGCCTCGGCGCGAACGGCGTCGTCTGGGTGATGATAAAGCGCATTTAGGGCTTCTTTAACCGAATTCTGAAGGTCCATGGGTACGGTGAAGTAAGGTATGAGAGGTGAAGTGGCGCTGGATTGAGGAAGGAGTTGTATAAATGGAGAAAAGGAGGGGGTGTTTGGTTGGGGCCCTTTTTTGGAAATAAATGGGAGGTTTTTTGGCGCTCTTCTTCAGCAAGAGAGAAGAGAGGAAAGGAGAGGAGAGTTTGGGATTTTTCGATCAGAGGGATTGGGAGAATGTGAGCCGTCTGATTTGATGGGAAGTCCAAAGGCGGTCAAAAGTATGAGGTGGAGGGTGATGAGAGGGAGTGGTAGAAGTGTGGGTCCCGGTTAACAGATTGTCAATTTTTAAAGATTGGTTTGGTTGGATCATACTTCTGATTTCCGACCAAACCCGGATAGGGACTTTTATTGTGAGTACTCTAACATAGACTCATTGAGACAGTGAATTTTGAGCGTTTAATGCAGTAAAAATAAATTTGAGTCATTAATTTATTCAGTAAAAATAATTTTTATTTTACATAAACTGTATATTTTCAGTAAAATAAAGAAGGGAACTCAATATGTCTCCTCTTCATTAGCCTCATATTAAAATTCACCACCCGATACGACAGTTTCTTCCCTAAATTATTTTGGATTATTATATACAATTATACATAAACATATATTTTTACAAGACATTATACAAGTTTAATCATTTATTTTTCGATTTATCTTTTTTATAAATACATTATTATATTTTATTAAAAAATTATTCATTATTATTCTTTAACTAATCTAATAAATTAGTATATTTTATACAAATGAATATAGTTAATTGAGTCATATATTTGTGAAAAAAAATTAAATATTTTTTAAACTAAATACAGCTTTAAATCAAACCCCAACACTAGCTATGTGTCGGGTTAATCTAATCTTCAGCTTGATTCCAATTTTGATTGAAAAAAATATATGAACATGGTATTTGTAATTGTGAAATAATTTAGTTTTTGTCATGTTATTAAATGACAAATGTCATGTCAATGAAAATTAAAAAAAATAATTAATATAGAATAATGTATGAAAATTAAAAAATTACTACAATTGTGCGAAATGTCATGGAATCAAGAAATAATTATATATATATAGCCTTGTTTGGTAACGAGTAAGAAAGTTCCTGGGAAATAAATTACTGAGGAAGTAAATGTGGGACTCATTTTTTAAACCTTTTATTTCCAAATACATACCTCAATTCTTTAAAAACGCGGATTTATAAAAAGAGTTATAGAAAATACAATAATTTCTAATAAATAAAACCATAACAATTTTAACTAAATTTTAAATCTCTTTTACAAATAATCCGGTTTGCTAAACATGTGCTCGAAACCTCCTCGTGACAATCCTGCAATATCTGTGCAATCATTTAAAACAAACAAAATGGGTGAGTATAAAAAATATACTCAGTAAGTGTAAACCCGATTTTAAGTTTAAATTAAGTGCAGGGGTCCAGTTAGCACATCGTGCTGATGAATACGAAGTCGTATTCATCTCTTCATCCCCAGTTGATATGATTCATTATGATTTAACATAAAATCATACTTTTATCCATTAATTCAAACCATTAGACAATACAGACTAAAAGATGAGTATTTTTCAATACTCAATAATCATTTAATACCAATTATCAAATATTAACATTTTAGATTAATTATAAAATCGTTCCAGTCGCATTTTATCATCGAAAAATGAAGTACAGTGAAAAATCAACTGGGCACGGAGTCGTGCCAGCAACACGCCCAGGTCGTGTTGGACCACGGGCTGCCCACGAACCCAATTTTTCTGGCAATTTGTTTCACTAATGAGCACGGGTCGTGCCTCCACACGGCCAGGTCGTGCCAGAAGTTTGTATTGTCCATTTTCTGCAACTTTTCCATCAATTTTAAGTGTAAACAGGTTTATATAAGTTCTAAATATACCCAACACTTTTCTATACCCATTTAACACATGTTTACACTTAATCAACTTATGTAAATCACTTTTATAGATCATTTGATAAGGCAAGTAAGCAATACTAGCATTTTATTACCTTAGCATATTTTCAAACTTCACATATCTTACGTATATTAACCAATTCCTTATGTTAGCACAATAAGTTATCCAAACCTACTGCCCATAAGCTTAACATACTATACAATACAAATCATTCTTCACATCTATGTCTACTTTATTCTTTCAAGTAAACCAACCAACTTTCATCTTCACATTAATCATATATATAAGTAACATAAAACATCCATTATCTAATTCACATCAAGCATCTTAACATCTTATTCACAATCAATAACTAATATGTTATCAATGAATGCTAATGTTTATGATGCGAATGCATTTCATACGAACACCATGGTCTGGGTCTTTTCTCATATTTTTTTTCTTTTCTTTTTCTTTTTCCCTCCGTACCAAGTACGATATCGAGCTCGACATCTCTCGGTCCTAGACCGAATACGGGATTTCTTCCCGAATCATATCTCTTTTTAACTCAGGCCTAGCCTGATTTTCATTCTTTTCTTTTTCATGATTCACACATAAAATGCAAAGTATGAATGAAAATGAAAGCATAAGAACATAATCCACAATTTACCATATCAATACTCATTTATGCTTTCTCCATTCATATCCACATGCTCATATCATCTCTTTCTCATAATCATTTCACAAAGATTCACAAAGAATCATTACATATGAGCATTTATTTCATCATAGCATAAAAAGCTGCAGTCAACTATTCATCCTTCAAATAAAGAAGCATACTTAACATATCAATAAGGAAACAATACCTTCAATTTACAACCAATTCATGCTCAACATACTTATATAATCAACATCACATAAAATCTATCAATTGCTCCAAAGATCACACAAGTAAGAGCATGAACATCAACATTATTTAATTAAGCAACCATAGCTTATACTAATCCACTCAAGCAAGAATATTATTCAAGCTTTAATGTTCATAAGAACATATAGTACATATGTTCAGTTTTACCACTTTCTTCTCATTAAGCTTTTCTTAGCTTCTTTTATATTCATTAATGAATTGTCAGAATACATTATTTCTTTCTTGTGCATAATTAAGTGTTAGAACACTTCTAAGCTTTCATAGCTTATTTTATTATTCAAATAACCTTTCTAAGAACATAAGTTCTTCGTAAACATTCTTAAGCTTTCATTCAAACTTCCTAAGATCATTTAGGTTCTTCATTATGTAAATAAGTGTAAGAACACTTAACATAATATTTCAAGTGTAGAAATACTTTCCTTATTACTTGCATTAATTAAAATAAGCATAAAGTTTGTAAGTGAAAGCCACTTACCTTAAGGTCCATTAATCGGCATTACGCTCAATGTTCAAGCAAGCT
>CANYCX010716091.1:0-14658 GCA_948193385.1 Breynia disticha f. nivosa
TGCTCTGATCCACTAAATGTGAGACTCAAAATTAAAACCAATATTTTTCAAATATTCAAAACCAACCCTGATTTCAATTTCATGTCTCAAAAATAAAGAAACATTTATCCAAATCTTTCAAACATTTTCGATACAAACATGGATATAGAAAAGAGTTATCGAATAATACAATATGAAATGTAAAAATAAAATACATTTCTTTTAAAACTTCTTTTCAAGACTATCCACGTTTGTGAAATACGTGCTTGAATCCTCCTCGCGGAAAATCCTGCTATACCTGCACTTCATTTAAACTTAAATTGGGTTTACACTTGCCGAGTATATCTTTATACTCACTCCTTTTGTTTGTTTTAAATGATTGTGCAGGTATAGCAGGATTTAATGCGAGGAGGATTCGAGCACGTATTTCACAAACGTGGATAGTTCTGAAAAGAATTTTTAAAAGAAATGTATTTTATTTTTCCATTTCATATTGTATTATTTGATAACTCTTTTCTATATCCATGTTTATATCGAAAATGTTTGAAAGATTTGGATAAATGTTTCTTTATTTTTTAGACTTGAAATTGAAATCAGGGTTGGTTTTGAATATTTGAAAAATATTGGTTTTAATTTTGAGTCTCACAAGCTATATGCTTATAAATACACAAAGAAAGAGCACAAGCTTATCTTAGGATGATTTCTTCCAATTATTAAGCAAGAATTAATGCTTTTGATTTCCAAACACCTTCTTATTAAAGATTAGGTTTTTCAGTTGCTTAATTTCCTCTGTTTTGTTCTATTTTTGAATGCATAAAAATGAGCAGTCGGTTAATTCATATCAACTGAGTCAACACTACCTCAAGCACGGGTCGTGCCATCAGGTCGTGTCGTGCATATCAGCACGTGATTTTGTTCCATCGCGTACGTTGTTGTTCTAAAATAAATTCAACACGGGTCGTGCTGATTTCTCAGACTCGAGCACGTGATCGTGCTCATCTGCACTCATGAGCACGGGGTGTGCTCATGACCGTGCCCACTGCAGATTTCTGCAGAATTTTCTGCGCTTCCTAAATCAATCCAAATTGCTTCTATTTTAAGTTATTTTTCATATGACTTAATTCGTATAAACATTTGATCAACGAATGCGAACAAGAAGCGATCCTTTTAGGTTGCATATTGAGGCATCAATAATCAATCTAAACACACTATCCAATGACTTTGCAAGTCAGAATAACTTCATTTTTCTCATTTGGGATGACAATCCGTCCTCCCTTATTTGGGACTATCGCCACAGGACTAACCCACACACCATCCAAAATTGGATAAATCATACCAGAGTTAATATGACATTGAGGTTGAACAACAAGCTTGTAGTGATCTTCCATTAGTATCTTGTGTGTGCAAAAAGAAGGGTCAATGCCACATATGTCTGAAATTTTCCATTCAATTGATCGCGTGTGCTCTCGGAGGACATTTAACAATTGATTCTTTTCTTGATCCTGTAAAATAGATGAAATTATTACAATTAATTTACAGTTGGGTGCTAAGAAAGCGTACGCCAAGTGATCAAATAGAGCCTTTCAGTTCCAAGGTGGGTGTTTCCTCAATAGACTTTTAAACTTTGTACACCCCAAATTCATAAACATTCTTAATTCAAGGGCTCAAAGGCTCTTAACTTTCCTTTTCTATTGAAAATCCTTATTTTCAATCTTTGTAATTGTAGTTTCTATTTTGCCCGCATGAATTTGTCAAGCTCAAAACAAATTGCCTTTGAAAACAACATGTATTATGGGTAACATAATAAATAATCATAGCAAAATTAATTGTGTATTTAAAACAAAAAAACTTAAATAACCAATGCACTAATATATTATTTTGTCCATAATTTCTCTAACTTTAGGTTAGAATGCGTATAACTAAGGAAGATATTTTGTCGATTAATGAACATAGAGAACCAAATAACTTTAATAGTCTTAATTAGATTCAACGCATGAGTCCATATTGATTCAACTCCTTGCCAAAACTTATAAAGTTACTAATTCTTTTCACAACTAATACCCTATGGTCCAAGTGATGCTTAATATCATATATCACTAGTGTTATTTTTTCAAAATTAATATATTATTTTTTGGATTCCACCATTAATGACCAAATCCGTTTGGATTAAATTTTGAATATAATCATTAATTCAATCGATTTTTCTAGATTTTATGAATTTTAGTGACATAAACTATAATCACAGTTTATTGAAAGATCTAGCTTCTTCCTCCTACTTGACGGCTTAGATAGGAAATAACTCATATTATATGATCCATACAACTCATGTATTGAATTTGTTTCTTTTTACTCCCTAGCTTTAATTAAAATCACACACATGTATTAATGTCACTTCGAATCTGTCTTAGACATTAACTCACATGTTTTTAGAAATTATTTGATTCATGCAAAAATTATATTTTTGTTAATTTAAATTTTATCTCTCATGTATTTATGTTGCTTTGAACGAATTTGCAACATTACATACTTTGGAATAGATATATATAAATCACATAGAATTTATATTTAAAAACTTGCATATATTTAATATCGCATCGAAATAATCTTAGATATTAAATTTACACACTTTGAAAATTCCATAAAATCACTTAGATTTACTTTTCACAAATGCAATATGGATTTTCACTATTTTAATAATACATAATCATTTATTAATTATAACAACATATAATTACTTTTGAAATTATACCAATACATAGTATTTTCAACATTCAAAAAAGTAAATTTTGATACATAATGTAATCCATAATACGTACTAGAACATAAATTTTTTGAAATAAATTCTCACAAAATTTTTAGATTAAACACATTTTATTTAATTTTAATAAAATTCTTAATTAATGAATAATTTTAAAAAATAACTTCCGAGTATTCAAAAATTACATAATCATATTCCATAAATGAATAGGCACAATATTGTCGATAGTATATGAGAAGGTTGGCAATTCAAGTGGAGATAGTAGTAAAGGGCAATAATGATAAATCGATGGAAGATGAATACAAAATAATGTCATAAATGAATAAGCGCATTATATTTTACCGCCAATTTTATTTTTCACTTTCACTTCCCTTCCAAAACCCTTTTTTCACCATGCACATTTCACACGTGTCACTTTATCATTCGATATAACCATTCAGTCTCCGCACATTATACAAACTCTCCCCTCATCCAACGGTTCAACACTAACCTCATTACGCTTCTATGAATTGTGAGCGTGTGATGAAAAGCATTGATCGGAGCCGTCCGATGAGAGGAAAAGCTGAATGAAATTGATATTTGGAGAGAAATTGAAATTCAAATTTTGACTTGTTGAGAGAGAGGGAGCTTTGTTTCTCATAACACCAACACAATCAACTTCATTCCACTCAATCTCACATTATAATTTTGGATCTGTCAATTTTAATTCTATTTAATCTTTTTCCTCCTTCACCATAATCTCATGGGAGAAGGCCAACTCCCTCCCTCGCAATCCGACGCCTCTGATTTCGCGCCTAAGAAGCTCGCCAGGCAGCTTGATTTCACTGCTCCACCGGCGCCGCCTCCCAGGCTTGTGTAAGTTTGTTTGCATGACAGGCTTTGTGTTAAAGTTGTATTCTTTAATGTTTTAGGGGGGTTTTAATGATCAATTTTTGGTTTTGGCTTGATTAATTGGGTTAATTGATTTGTTGTTTTCAAAAAGGAGTTGTTTTTGCGTGAATGTGATTGAGATTGGGAAATTGGTTTGATAAGAATGTGAAATTTGGCTTTGATGATGGTAGTTATTGGGTTTGATAGGAAACCGGAATCTCCAAAATCGAGAGCAAGACCGGCGGAACTGAAGGATGGGACTCCGAAGAAGCAAAAGCAGTGTAATTGTAAACACTCGCGCTGCTTGAAGCTGTAAGTTCGTTTGAATTCTCGTGGAGATAGTAACTACCCATGCCCACAGCTTTCTTTCTTAACACTTTCTTTAATGGGTCTATTTCGTTGAGCTTAGTTATCTGTTTGGTTGTTCTCAATTCTTATATTTCGTACTCCATTTGTCACTCTCAATTTTTTCGTACTTTTTTTATTCGAATTTGAAATTTGTGAAAGAAAAAGAGCTTCATCGCTCTTCTCCATATTCACGTTTTCTTGGAAAACAATGATTGTTTGCTACTCAAGCACTCCTATAATATGGCGCAAAACCATTTCACTTGTTACCTGTGAAATATTATTCATTAAATAACCAAGCTTTTAAAGTCATTATAATTGAATTTTGCTTTTACGATACCATTTTTTGGATAAAGGTTAACGTATTATTTATTCGTGTCTATCGGAATGGAGCTTCGTTAAATTTCAATGATCCATCTTGCCTCATATGTTATCTTTGACCTGTATACTCACTCTCTGTTTTGAGTGGACGAGTTTTTTTTTTCCTAATGCTTTCTTGATTGTCTTCTCCACCTGACAACTGGCATTTTACTTTGTACAACCAGTTATTGTGAGTGCTTTGCATCTGGAATCTATTGTGACGGTTGCAATTGCTTAAACTGTTATAACAATGTTGACAATGAAGCCTCAAGGAGAGAGGCTGTTGAAGCAACTTTGGAGCGTAATCCAAATGCATTCAGACCAAAAATTGCTAGCAGTCCGCAGGGAACACGGGATAGTCGGGTATGCTGGTTTCTCAGACTATGTTGCCGCTGCTCGCAAATTTAGTTTTTATTATTTAGTTGCATTGATTTGTTGAAGGCTTCAAGTTGCTGGTTTTCTTATATTTCTGATGTTTCTGTCAACTTTAATAGCTCCTTCATGTTTTTACTTTTCAAATTAGTATATTTTGACACAAATATATAAGATTAAGCTATGGTTATGTTGTATTAAATTGCCAGCCAGTAGTGCTTTGATTGGACATTTAGTTTCCTGTGTGGAAATATATACAATTTAAGATTTGTTGGTACTTGGTAGTTCTTGGAAAGTGGCTGATAATCTTTCTTTCTTGTATAACTAACTTCCTGATTGTTACGGTGCAGTAGTCATTCATTTTGATTAAAGTGAGTTCATGTGAAATTATTGCAGGAGGAGACTACAGAACGATTAGTTTTGGCAAAACACAACAAGGGGTGCCACTGCAAGAAGTCTGGCTGCCTCAAGAAGTATTGTGAGTGTTTCCAAGCCAACATCCTCTGTTCTGAAAATTGTAAATGCATGGATTGCAAAAACTTTGAAGGAAGTGAAGAGAGACAGGCTCTCTTTCATGGTGATCATGCCAGCAACATGGCATACATTCAACAGGCTGCCAATGCAGCAATAACTGGAGCTGTTGGATCTTCTGGCTATGCATCCCCTCCAGTGTCAAGAAAGAGAAAAGGTCAGGAACTTATCTTTGGGTCGACATCCAAAGAACAATCTTTTCATAGGCTTGGACATTATCAACAGGTAAATGGCCTCTTGTTATATTTGATATTTTCTCCATCTGAGGATTAACTTTAACAAACAATTTAACTTGTGATGCCTGCACTCATTACCTAAATTAAAATTCTTGAATATTTACTTTTACAAGGAATATGTGATTTCTTTACAAGAAAATTTTAGGCTATTTTGCTACTTGAATTTTTTTGATTTGCAACTACATTATCAACTTACTCAAAATCTTTTGTAAACATGTGATTTCTTATTTATTGTTTAATGCTGTTGTTAGCAGGCAGCCCATATTAGGCCTTCTGCATCCTCCTCTTCCTTGTCCACCAATTCCGGTGCCCGTGCTGGTGCTACTACAGCAGGATCATCAAAATTCACATATAGGTATGTGTCGGCTGTCTTCATTGAATGTACAACCACAATGATTCCACAAAGCTAACCTTTATGTTATTTTCGAAGATCACTTCTGGCGGATATTATTCATCCGCAAGACCTTAAAGAGCTTTGTTCAGTTTTGGTCGTAATGACAGCAGAAGCTGCCAAGACACTTGCAGGTATATTGCTTATATCAATTCATAAAAACTTTATGTTACAGGGATAGACTTATTTTTTTTCTTTTTGCTTTGGCCCATCTCATAGGCTTACATCTTTATTGTCAACTGGATATCTGCTAAAGCATATCAATAGAACAAGTATTGCAAGGTTAATTTAAATGCCTCAGAAGAAATTTGAGTCAATTTTATAACTTACAAAGATTCATTATTCAAATTGCTATTACTGTTCATAACGGACTGCTACCACAAAGTGAACATGATTCCTGATAGCAAAAAGTTTTTGCTTAAATTCAATTAAAACAATTTAAACCCGCTCATCTACGTGGATTAATCAGCAAATTCTCTTTTACTCAAGCTATTGGTGACAATCATAACCAAAGTCCAAATTAAGGATAGACCAATTTGTAATATTCAGGGAAAATTGAAAGTATACCTTAAACATGAAAAGAAATTCTTAATGAACGATAAGAATGCAGATAACTGTTAGCTTTTGGACTAAATATTCAACTTTTAGATAAGAATTACCCAATTGGTAACTTCTAGGAATTATTGACGTTTTGTTTTGTTACACTTTATAACTTCAATTCAGCAATACCTGTTAGTTAGTTTGACTTGAGTTGATTGCTTTTTCTTTTGAGAAAACGTTCAACTAATAGGTGGACTGATTTTGTCAACCAATAGAAGTTGGGTAGTGGTATTGAGGAGCGTCCCCTTGCTTTTGACATTTCAGCTAATGAGTGCGGTGCAAATATCTTCTCTTTTTTTTTTTTTTTTTTGAAATAAATGATTTCTCCAACAATGTAATGGGCCGTAGTTATCAGTTCATTTGTATAGTTGCATTTTGCCTTTCAGAAAGTAAAGAAAACAAAACTGAAATGGAAGTTTTCAACAGCATCTCTGACCTTTGTGTTTTGCTTCTGTTTTTTTATACATGCAGACCAGAAAATTACAGCAGATAAGCGGCTTGAAGATCAGACTGAAACTTCCCTTGCTTCATCAACTCAACAAAGATTGCAGCCTCAGAAGGAAACTGATACTGAAAAAGTTATTGCTGATGATTGTTCCAGTGCAAATCAGGCCAATAAAACTAGCACTGATGATTCCAGTTCGGATGGCGCTGATGTACCAAAAGGTAGGCCAATCTCTCCTGGAACTTTGGAATTGATGTGCGACGAGCAAGATGCAATGTTTATGGGAGCCGCTTCTCCCAGTGGCTTAATGGGCCATGGCTGCAGCACAACTTCGCAGTTGCCTTGTGGACAGGGCATGGAAGGAATTTATGCTGAGCAAGAAAAGATTGTTCTATTGAAGTTTAGAGATTGTCTCAACAGGCTTATTAGATTTGGTGAAATCAAAGGCAAGTTTTAATATTTCCTCTTATCATGAACTGTCATATCTCAATTTTTTATACCATTAAAAATATCGTGGGCAGTCTGTTAAGTCAACGAACACTACTTGAAACGATTTTAAATTGGACTTGCTGACTATTTAAAGATCTTCCATTTGTTTATTTTTCTCAAGTTTTCTGTCTTTGTGAATGTTTAAAAAAAGGTATGGTGTCTGCCTTTTTGCAAATACAAAAAATGGAATAAACTTCAAGTCCAAAAGTTGGTTTCTTGGTTATGTACATTTGCTTTGAGGATTTTGGACAATGCAAACGTTCATTTTCTTTTCTATACTTTTTCTTTGTTATGATCCTCAGTGTTGTAAATTTTTCTTTAATATAGAAGCCACCTGCATTTTTTTGTCCAACTCCTAGCCTCAATGAATGTTTTCTGAAATCAATTGGAGCTCCCATTTCAAACAATAGAGTTGCTTGTTTTGTTTTATGAGCACACACTTTATTCTCTGTATAATAGGTGAGGTCGCAATTTGGCGTAAGTAATGTTTCCTTTCAACTCTTGCAGAAACAAATTGTTCATCATTTGCCAGACCTGAATTGGGTAGTCAGAAAGATCCAATCAATAATGTTACAACACCTACTAGAACAGAGGCAGGGAATCAACAAAGACCTATCATCAACGGTGTTGCAAAGCATCAACCCGCAGCTAAGACGCCTCAGATGGTTACACCTATGGTTGCCACAGCTA
Source organism: Breynia disticha f. nivosa (assembly GCA_948193385.1). Taxonomy (NCBI): domain Eukaryota; kingdom Viridiplantae; phylum Streptophyta; class Magnoliopsida; order Malpighiales; family Phyllanthaceae; genus Breynia; species Breynia disticha. The sequence goes on from CANYCX010716091.1 coordinate 8,067, forward strand.
GTAGTGATCTTCCAAAACTCCCATCCTTGCCACTAAACATGGATGGTAAACCAAAGACTAGTAATGATTTTCCGGAAGTCCCACCCTTGCCAAAAAATGGTGACGATAAACAGAAGACGTGACACGATATTTCAAATCTAAAGCGCCGTTACTTTGAAGACGGGCGAAGGTGCGCTACCTGACTTTCAAACATACACCAAGTCGCATTCCACCAACATTGCCTGAGCATTCAGTGGTAGCACAGGGCCTCATCGTCGGAACAAAACAAGGTAATTTATCTCTCACGTCATTTGTATATGAACATGTTAGCCATTCTGCTACAAATCCAAGGTGGTGTAGATTGCAGAGCAGCCTTAGAATTGCACAAAATGCCATTTACTAATTACATGGAATTGAGGGTCACATCTATTGATTTCTCCTCTATTCACATTGTTAGAGAAAAGGAAAAAGCTTCCATGGAATATTAATATTAGATGAATCCAGCAGCAATAAATAAATGTTTTCTCCAATTCTCATGTTTGGTTTTTGCAGCATAAATGCCTCTAGAAATGTTATCTAACAACAGCAAAGTTATTCGTCTTAAAAAGCTCGTTTTCTTTTTAATCATACAAGCTTTTGTGCACGTTCAACAACGTAGTATAATTATTTCATTAAAACTTCATAATTATCTATTCTTTTCTACTATTAAAAGTGACGGTTTTGATTTTTCGTAATATCGTTTAGACTTTTAGTCACTCTAATAATTATATTAATTAAATTTTAATTTAATTTATTTTAAATTTTTATTAAGATTTGAATTTTTTAATATTATTAACTGAAATATGTATACGTTTTTTGTGATATCTTTTCCTTTTGAAATTATCGTTCCTCTTAGTAGCTTTTTTTTTGTTAATCAATTAATAAGGATAAATCGTGTTTGAAATGAAATCTAATAAATTAATTGGAGGAGGAAACAGTTAATGCACACGTGTTGAAGGGCGAAAGCGTAATTTTAAATTTGAATCAAAAGTCAGCAAATGATCGAGCGAGCATTTAATCCAAGGGGTAAATTGGAATTCAAAGTTGAAGGTAAAAAATGTTCCAAGTACCTCGAGAACTTACAGCTAAAGATAATAAAAATCATTCATTTGATTTACATAAAATTGATTTGATTTATTATAGTTTGTATGCAAACAAATGAATTAAACTAAAGGGAAGTCATAAATTTACTACTATAGAAGAAATTTAGGTTAACAAATTTTGCAAGTGGTACAGTTCTAATTCTTATTCAGCTAAAAATTGTATTTTTTAAATATTATTCAAGATTTATTAGATTTAAAGAATTACAATTCTTCAAGTCTAATGAGACTATGAGAGTTGATAAAGAATCATTTTTTTTATGGAATGCTTATGAATTTAACTGTTTCTTATGCAGAAATCAAATATTGTGACTGGTCACATTATGGTGGCCATCAATTTGTTTAATTGATTGGTTTGAATGAGAGTTGATGTTACTTGAATATTGGGTCTATTTAGCCCAATCCAGTAAAAACATGGAGGCCCAAAAGTTGAGCTCAACTCTAGAAATAGAAGACTTTATTACATTTCTGAGTTACATTCTCTACACTCATACTAAATACCTGATACTCTGTAAAATTTAATATTGACTTGAGCGTCGGAGTACAATCGGGGATCAAACCTTGACCTCTGATCTTTGTCTATTTAGCAGATTTTAGAAATACGAAAAGGTTCAAGATCATTGTTGTTTCAGGCACAACAATTGGCGTCGTTTATGGAAAACTGGTCAAAGAGCTATGTATTCAACCGCTCATAGCTTTTTGCTTTTAGTTTCTTCACTTTTTTAACATCATTCAATCCACCAAGTGATCTCATTCATTACTAGGAGTCCAGACAGATTTGTTTCTGAGAAGCTCTTAGAGAATTCCTTATGAATCTTCTCTACAGCACGCTTCTAAATTTTTGATACAATCCCCACGAATTTCTCCTCCTTGAAGAGCTCTTGTAGAACTTGCCTCTACAACTACAACAACATAATTCTCAGAATCACTTTTTGAATCAGCTTTGATTTCTTGATAGCCTGGTAAGGACAAAATCTCAGACTGTCGGCCAAAATGACAATGATGATGTCCATGACATCAACAGTCCTTTAAACCCTCAAGAACCTCGAGGACATCCTCCAAGGGAGGGTACTTCTGGTGTTAACCCTCTCACAGTTCCTCTTAGTGACTATGAGGCATTAAAGCGGGAGAATGAAGAAAATAGAAGAATGTTGACTGAGATTGTGGCTATGCTAAAGGAGAAAACTCCTCAAGCTAATATAGTTCCTCCTCCTTATGCACTAACTAGGTGTAAGGGAGCTATTGAAGAACAAAGGATGTTAGAAGAAGAATAACCTCTGACACACTACCCACAGGCTTCGGAGCATCGACATACTGAATTTCAAGTGGAGAGACATGAAACCAATGTCCAGGGGGAAGGTGCAAATGATCATAGAAGAAGAAGAGAATAGTTTCAGGAGGTTGTGGAAAGCACCTATAGAGAGGTTCCTCTTAGAGCACCCACTAAGAAGGCAGAATTTGACAACCTGTCAATGTTGAGTGCAAAGAACGTGGTTGACATTCATAAGATAGAGGAAGGAATACTAGAGCAGAAAAATTAGTTCCTATAAAGGAAACACATCAAGAAAGGGTGATTCCTTTCACTAAAGCAGTCATGGAGAAGCATCTTTCACCTAAGTTTAGGATGCCTTAACTCCCCACCTTCATAGGTAAAAAAGACCCTCGTGAGCATATATAGAATTATGAGACCATCATGTTGTTACACGATTGGAAGGATGCAATCATGTGTCGGGCTTTCTCAATCACCCTAAAAGATGTTGCTAGGGATTGGTTCTATGCACTAAAAGAGGCATCCATCTCCTATTTCAATCAGTTGAAGAAAGAATTTATACACACCTTCAGCATAAATAGCAAAATAAAAAAGGATGCTACATATTTTCTTAGTGTAAGACAAAAGGAAGGTGAAAGCTTGAAATAGTATGTTGATCGGTTCAACAATATAACCCTAGTGTTGTAGTGGCAACGATGTTTCAAGTTACCCGATCTATTCAGCTTTAAGAGTCCCTATTACTTGACCATCCAACATCATTGGCTAACTTATTTACAAGGGCCAACCAATAGATAAGAAAATCAGAAATGATGAAGATAGTTGGAAAGATGGATGATAGAAAGAGATAGATATGACCAATGAGAACCAAATAGGAAGAAAGAAATGGTAGAAGGACCCGAAATTTGAAAAGTACACTCCTCTTACTGAAGTTAGAACCTTAATTTTTTGCCACCATTGAAAGGTCAGTACTTATTACTCTCCCACCAAAAATAGAGAGGGACTTAAGAAAAGATAGTTACTCTTACTGTAAATTCCATGGTACTCGAGGTCACTCCACAGAGAAGTGCCACCAACATATAAATCGCATTGAAACATTAGCGAGGGAAGGAAAGCTAGACAGATTCATTTTTTTAAAAGCTTTGAGAGGAGATAGAAGTAAGTCCTCTCAAAGAGAAAGGGGAAAAACTAACAAAAGACATTATGATAGAAGATATGAACAAAGAGGGAATCCTAATAGAAAATGCAATAATGAACAAAGAGAGAAGGGTGATGAACAAAGGGGGCGTGACAAAATAAACATAGATGGAGAAAGTAGAAGTGAGAGAAGGGCTCCTACTGATGATAATGCTCCAATTCACCCAGCAATCAATTTTATTTCTAAAAGGGAAACAATGGCAAGAAGCACCTCTTCTACGAGAAAAACTTATGCAAGACAAGCATATCAAGTGAATTCTATAATGGAAGTTGATGAAGAGGAACAACCTATCACCTTTTCTCTAGCAGATAAAGGAAATACTGTCTTGCCTCATTATGATCCATTAGTTATCTCTGCGATCATAGCCAAACACCCAGTAGAAAGAATCCTTGTTAATAGTGGAAGCTCAGTAAATACCATTTACTGGAATTGCTTTCAGAAAATAAACCTTACTTCTAATAGAGTGAAGTTAGTGTCCTCACCATTGTATAGCTTCATAGGAGAGGTAGTGCCTGTTGTATTCTCTATATTACTGGCCATAACTTTGGGTAGTAATCCATGTATTGTCACTAGAATGAATACCTTCATGATTGTTAAAACTACCTTTTTGGACTACAATATGATCCCTAGAAGACCCCTATTGAATGATTTGAGGGCAATTGTGTCATTTGCATACTTATTAATGAAGTTTTCTACAACAAGTGGAGTTGGAGAAGTCCAGGGAGATCAGAAAAAAGGGAGAAGATGTTATGTTTCCTTTATTAAGACCAATGAAAATGAAGGAATGATGGAAAGTAAGAAATTTAAAGAAGCCATTGCTATTGACGATGCACACTCTAAGAAAGAAAATCCCAACCTTTGGAGGAGTTAGAGCCTGTTAAGTTGAACGAGAATGATTAAGAAGAGCTCGTATATGTAGGGAGCCGCGTACCAGAGGGAATAAAGAAGGAAATCATCAACTACTTGAAGAGTAATGCAGACATATTTGCATGAAGTCCCATGGATATGACAGGAATTAATTAAGTGATCATCTCACATTGCCTTAATGTGAATCCAAAAGCATTTCCTATAAAAAAAAAAAGGAACATTGACCCAGTGAGCCAATTGGTTGTAGAACAGGAAGTTGAGAAATTACTAAAGGCAGGATTTATTCGTGAAGTGTACCATCCAAACTGGCTGGAAAATGTGGTGGTAGTTCCAAAACCTAATGGAAAGTGTAGAATGTTTGTACACTTCATCGACTTGAATAAAGTTTATTCGAAAGATTTGTATCCTCTTCCCCGAATTGATAAGTTGGTGGATGAAACTTTAGGATATAAATTATTAAGTTTCATGGATGCACTCTCCATATACCATTAAATCACAACGAATCCACCTGATGAAGAGAAGACAACATTCATAACTGATAAGGGCACATACTGTTACCATGCCATGCCATTTGCTTTAAAGAATGTTGGGGCAAAATGTCAATAGATGGTGAATAAGGTCTTTAAAGACTTATTAGGGAATACAATGGAAGCATATGTTGATGATATGATCGTCAAGAGAAAAAAGGAAGAATTAATACAGAAAAGTTAAGTGCGTAGTATTTGACACAATGAGAATATATACCTTGAGGTTTAATCTTACAAAATGCTCTTTTGAAGTAGGCTAGGGAAAATTTTTGGGATATATGATTACCCAAAGTGGGATTGAGGCCAATCCTGAGAAGGTGAGAGCCATACTTGACATGAAACCACCATCGTCAGTAAAAGAGATGCAAAGGTTGACTAGAAGGCTTGCTGTCTTGAACAGATTTTTGTCCAAGTCTACAGAGAGAAGTCTCTCATTCTTTAAAACTTTAAGGACAGGAAGGAAGTTTGAATGGACTATTGAACGTGCTATAACATTTGAAGATCTAAAGAAATATTTGAAGGAAAATCAACTTCTAACAAGACCAAAGGCTTTCCTCCCAACTTCTTGATTTGCTCATAATTTCTATCAATTTCTAGCCTCTAAGCTTGAGATAATTGTTCCCTCACGGTTGCCCCTATCAGGTCTAGAAGTTGTTGAACAGCCTGAGGTTAATCTTGTGACTGAGGGTCGGTAGGTTCTTGTTCACTTGGGTTGGGGACATTAGTATTCCCCTATACTGACTCAAAAGAACCAGCGACAGCCTGTGCACTATCTCCTTGTCCCTCCTCCATTCTAAAACATAAATGAAAAAGACTTTAATTAAAGGCAACTTGGAAAACAATGCACCATCCAAAAATCTTGCATGAATGCCATGAAAACTCGTTTTAGAAATCCAAATAATACAGGTTTTAAGACCCATGACATCAGGAACTGAGTTTTTTAACAACCCAGGCTCTGATACCACTAAATATGACACTCAAATTCAACTATCATCTTATGTTATTATATTATTTCTTCCAAGATGATAATCGAATTTGGACGTCATATTGTTTGAAAATAATAAGTTGTGAACACAAATTTAAAAGTAAATATAAATACATTCACTAAGAGAAATGTATCTTTACAATGTTTGAGAAGGATGATTTTCAAGTACAAAATGTTTTTGGTTATGAGAGAAAAAGAATCTATTCAATTCTATTTCAATTATAACCATACAAAAGAAAATATACACTATCTCAAAACATAACAAACTCCGTGCACAGCCCTCCTTGGTTCTTCGATCTCTGAAGTTGGAGTTGGAATCAAGCAGTATCTACCCTTCTCGTATCAAAAGTGAATCCCCCTCAAGTCCTTGCCCACACGGCAGACATAAAACGCAATGAGTCGCGAGACTCAGCAAACAACACTTATCAAATGGACAACATTCCATGTTTTATTTTGACAGACAGATATATATATATTCAATTCTTAGCAACACCACACCACAATCGATCATATAATTCCCTCCGATAATCACATTACAGTTAGAAAACCAATCTCACACAAGTTCATACTACAATCCTTACACAAGCCTCACCAATAGACAGAAAATCAGAGATCCACGCGTGATCATTC
>CANYCX010716144.1:0-11459 GCA_948193385.1 Breynia disticha f. nivosa
AGTTATTGTATTTTGCCGGGTTATTATTGAAAACGGAATCACTAGGATTCCTGTTTCTTTTATAACCTGGAATCTATTTTGTAAAAATTTTTGTACATATATATATATATATATATATATATATATATATGTATGTATATGTTTATCAAAGATGGATTTGTTGTATGTCCTTAAATCTTTACTTCTTAATAATGTTTAAATTATTTCTAAATCAAAACTTGATTTTCGGGTTTAGGTATCACTTGCAGGAGGGAAGTTATACGTGAGTGATATTTGAATTCAGTGGTCACATTTTTTTTCTTATTTTTAAATTATAAATATTTTTTCATAATTTTTTTTTGCTAAAAAAATTTATGTTGGTATAGATGATGTATTGTTAATTTGATATTGATGGTTTATATGTATTTTGGCTTTCAATTCTTTTTTAAAATTATAATCTTACAAAATAAAAAAAGTTAAAGAGCTTTAAAATAGAGAGTCACACCGAAATTCTCATTTAATTTCACTTTTTATAATTTTACAGACTTTTTATTTTCTTAAAAATTCACTTTAAACTTAATTATCTCCATTGGAGATGCTCTTACCTCTCAAAAATAGTATTTGTGAAGAATAAATTTTCACTTATAAAAATCATGTAATTATTTTTCATACATTAGTTTGTAGCCTACTATGATTATTATAATTGTAGTGGGCAATGCACTAGTATAAAAATTATTTAATTAATTGTTATTAAATTGTTACTACTTAGTATAATTTGTAATTTATTTAATTAGTATTTTTAATTGTTGTAAGAAATATTTTGTTAAAAAAAATTTAAAAATACAGATTTATCTAGTGTTCTAAGTCATACTCACAAATTTTAATTGTTTACATTGAATGCAATCGGTTTAAGATAGTCATTACTATTTAATAACGTATAATTTATCAATTTATTTTGAATGTTAAAATATATTAAACCAAATTTTGAGTTTTTTATTTTGAATAGTATCAAAAATTGTTTTAATATGTCACCCCTTACAAAAAATTCTGGTTGCGTCACTGCATGGGAGATTATAACCATCACTAACTAGGAAAGTGGAAAGAACAAAATTACACTTGTTAAAGAACAATGAAAACTTCATAATCTATTAAACACAAGAAAACATCTGATTCAACACTAATGGGATGAAAGTTTGTCAATTCCCTTTGGCATCCCGGCCCCAGCCTATCGATGCGAGAAGGGCATCATCCGACAGTTGTCTCGAAGTGTCACCATTTGTTTGAGAAACACAGGAAGTCATGCCCCCTGGTTCGTCCCGTACCAAGTTTGAAAATGCATTTTGGCTGGCCGCATCAACATGGTTCGTTAGTCTCAAGCTTGGCACGTCCACCTGCATGTCGTCACGATTTGGATGACTATTTAGGTCTATTTGCACAGTGCTGGTCTCCACAACCACGATTTGTTTCCCACTCTGAACTCTATCATTTTCCTGATGATTAGTAAGCAAACCTGCATGTTCTGATGTTCGATTTGTTTCTGGATCATCTTTGAGATTATTGCCGTCGTTCTTGGAAATTTCTGATTCCCGCTCCGCTTGGAGCTTCTTTTTACGCAGCATAAGAGTTTTAAAGCGGCGCTTTACAGTCATACACACATTACATGTGCATGTAGGTTTGTGTTTTCCCTTCCCACTTGGTGGCTGAATGCATACAATGCAAGTGCAACCAGCACGATGCCTTGGATGCTTGGTAGTAGCTCCAACGGATGACTCTGGATCAACATTTTCTTCTAGAACTGCAGCACTAGCCAAAGCATCTAAGCCAGAAGGCTCACATTCAACAGGTGCCTTAAGATTTTCCATTGTCCTTCGCTTTTTAAAATCTGTCAGCACAAAATCACAGGGGTTTAATTTTGTGAAGAAAAAAATTCATGCACTTCAAATTAAATCTATCACAACAGTTTGTCCAGCATCAATTAACTATCATTTTCCCAACTGATGAGAAAAAACATTATTTTCCAAAACAAGACAAGTCAAGATAAAAGAACGATAAGATTCAAGCAAACCACCAATCCAATGATAAGATTCAAGCAAACCACCAATCCCATTACATGAACAGTATGACGGTATACAAGGAAATCGGATGTTCATCGAGCAATTTATCACGCCATATGTACATATGCCATGTTTCAATCAATCAGTATAAATGTTTGTTGAATATTCAGTCATGCGAGTCAATGAGAACTTGATAGATATACTCTTAATTTAGTCATGTCTTTGATCTAACCAAATTAGATATGCATGAAGACTAAATATACCAAACAATACGATTTATGGAGCAGTCAAATAATCAAATATCCAATGGAAAATCAAGGTTGGCCAAACCATCACCTTTGCTAATTCTCAGTAAATTTTCCAATTCCTTTGAACTTATCTCCTCCAGTGCAGAACATATAGAGCTAAGATGTTATAAAGTATGACAAAATTAGGTGTCTTTTGTTTATTTAAAGCTTTTTAAAAGATCACTAAAAATATTAAAGAACCACAGTTTAGCAAAAACAGAAGAACCTGCTGGAGTCCCAAACATTTTCTGAGCATGTCCATTTTGGAGGAAGAAGAGCATCGACTGGTAACTTTCGCCATTTAGAACAATCATCACATTGAGCCCATTGTTCCTGTCCCCTGGAATAGATGCAATAGATTATGCATCATAGTGTAATAATATTTTAGCTTTCTAGCAATGCAAGTGTAAAGCATACAGTATATATCGACTTTCTTGATATTTACAGCATACAGCACACATCCCTGTCTCACAGTTACTTCTGCTCCTGCTAGCATTTTCTATCATTAATGGGCATGATAACTAAGTCGGTAAAGTGACAAATACATGGGAGTGGAAGAGATGACAAGGTTAACAAGAATGAAGGACACAAGAAATAGTAATAAGACTGGATATATCTCTCATTCTTCAAGATGGCAAGAGCAGAGAAGGACGGAGTATAGCTAAGAGGTACAGACAATATCAATCATGACTAGGTTCAGGCATCATAACGCACCTTCACACTTGACAGTAGCATTCTTGATATCTGATTTCAGAACCAGACTTGAGAATTTTTCAGGATATTTGAACGAAATAAACTCTCAAAATACTCCCACAAATGAAATTTTAAGTCTTTTTAATCAAACAAAATGATAGTATATATATATATATATATATATAGATATATATCTCATCTTTCGGATTCTAAAAAAATCTACACCAAAATAACCCATTGTTTAAATGAAGAAACTGTCAATAATAAGAAGAGAATCATTAATGTGTAAAAACACTTACCAAGATGGTCTAGATATGAATACAGTCCTCTTCCCAAAAACTGGTGCCTCCTATATGACAGTACATATTGATCAAATGTTTTGCCAGGTAAGAAGGAGTCATTTGAAATTAAATGCCCCAAACTGATCAACAGTTGCAAAATGCCAAAAATCAGACAGTTGATAACTTAACAAAATCTTGAGCATGAAAAACCTACATCATATTCTTCAAATTCATGATCCTCAATTGTGACTATGCTGGGCTCTGCCGTTGGCGGTGGACGAAGCAAGTCCTGTGCTTCCTCCCATGTGAGTCTCAACTCTAATGCATCTTCACTATGCATAAGCAACCTCTTACTTTTTGTTCCAATATTTCTAGTCCTCTTCTTTTCTGCAACAGCCACCTGTTGCTGCACTGAGTCCCCATTTACCCTACTCCCAATGTTCCCAATTTTATTCCAGCCAATGTCACCATCAGCTGAATTCAGATTTAGGATAAAGCATATGGTAAGAATCCTTGCTCCTGTTAAGGTTTCGGCAAAGGCCAAAATAATCACTTACAGTAGAATGATTCTCAACAGTACCAGAAAAAGAAGTTTCCCCTGAAGCTGCAGCAATAGGAAGTCCAGATGTTTCGGCATCCTGATCATTCGAAAAGGCGTCCAATGTACATCAACTGAAGGACATCAAATGACTTCAAAAAGTAACGAATAGACGTAATAAATTGTAACCTGTGTATCCTGAGAATTGTTTGTTGACTTGCGAAATCCAACGACAAGCTTGCCTCCAGGATCTATTCGACTAAATGTTACTGCAATGGCAGAAGGATAGTAAGAATAACACAAAACATGCAGTATTAAATAGATCAGAGGTTTTAAAAGGCAGTAGATATTAACTGAAAAAAAAATTTTTAAAAAATCAACTGGTAAGAAAGATCATTCTGCATTAATTTGCACCCAGATTTTTTCATGCAGAAAAAATGACACTTTCCTCGATTGATCGAATACTTGAGTATCTACATAAAGCAGTGTATTATTTAAGCACTAGACTAGAATGAGGCATGGCATAGTATATCTTTCAAAATAAGGTGTCAGTTCCAACATCTAATCAAAGAAGAAATTAAGCACGCTAATAATCTCCACAAACATTAGAGTCGTCAGATTATAACATCTACCTTAGATTAAAAAAAATGTTTATAAGGAGAAGCCAACATACTAGTATCACCAGCTCGCAATTGCATGGACTGTATGCACGGAGTTACGCCTTCTAGGACATACATTCTACTATTGTTATTGGGCCAAAACCTGAACTGAAATGTCCATTCTCTTCCCTTCACATCTTGGACCCTTAAAGGAACTCCTTCAGATTGAGAAATTGAAGGAAAATATGCCTGCAATGACATACAATTTACCAAAATACAAAAAGAACTGGAAACGAGCAATGAAAGCATAGACAAAACATGAATGCAAACAACATGTACATTTATTTTAACTTACTTCAGCACATGCTTTTGGAAGAACCAGTCGACCAATTCGACCAGCATCACTGGCACTGAGAACCTTCTCAAACAATGGTACAATATTGGAGTTCAAACTTGTAACTCGGCTTAAGGTGAACAAAGAAAATATTCAGTTGACAAGAAAGAGAGTATACAATATATTAACCAAAAAATTTATCCAAAAAGCCAAAGGATACTCTCCAGATAATTGTTGCAGCTCTTGATCGGTGATCCTTGGCCAGTATCGAGGAAGCAATTGATTCTTTCCACGACCCTCACCAGGTGGCCTAGCTATGCGCAGCTCTGGAATCGTAGCTTCCCCGGTATATAAACTAATAGCATTACATGGTTTTGATGGTTTGGGAAGTATAGTGCGAGCCCTTTGCACTTGCTGAAATTGAGAAGGTGATTTTGTTTGTTCCCTTCCTTCAATTGAATTGGGAAATGCTATGAAGTTTGCATTTCCCGGTAGTGCTCCCAAGGTCATATTCAAGGATGGTTGAGTAAATGAACCATGCACGTTGCTCATATCTAAAACTGATCTAATAATTTCTGGTTTTGTAAATTTACATGACCCAATTGGTGAATGAGTAGCAGTTGACAATCCTGCACCCAATTCCCCGGTTGGATAACTATCATCTTGTCTGAATTTCCCAGGACAAGAATTCGTGTCAGTTTCTGAAGGTCGCAACAAATTGCATTCAGTGGCCTCCATGAGTCTGCATAGCTGTGCAATTTTTTCCTCGTCAGACCTATTAACTCTATTTTCAACAATAGATTCAAAGCTCCCAGCATTGTATACTCTCAGTGAACCAAATCCATTGGCAATCTTATCAGTCTGGATTTGCTTGCGAACAGATGAGCGAGGATGTAGAGCAGGAAGTCAATGAGAGATCCAAATAAAAAGGTAACTAAAACTATACACTTACAAATGATAGTGTAACACACATGTTAGCAGACTAAAACGCAGTCTTAATGTTCAACTCTTTGGTCTGTTTATTAGTGCTATTGCTACAAATATGGTTTTTAGCCTCTAAATAGTTTCAAGAGACAGGAGACCAGATCCACAAAGTCTTGATAGTACTAGCTAATTGGTAATTACCAGCAGCAATAAATTTCAAATTGACAATATACAATAAAAAAAAAAACTCTTTTCGTCATTTAAATAGGCAAATGAGAGCAGCAGGAGATGGATCAGCATTGTTTCCAAATATATTACACGCAAAACAAGTAGCAACAATGAAGACTACCAGGATCACTAAAAACATAATGATTGTTACTCTTCATTTATTTTGTCTTGATTTACAGATGTCATTACAACACAAAAAACATAATGCACTTTATACACAAACATCATGACCAGTTAAATGTAAACTGCAGTCAATCGCTTGATCCAGGAAAATTATTTTACCATTAAATCATTCCAAAAATTTAAACTGAAGGAACAATTTCTTACTGTGTGAAGTTGATAACTTTTTGAACAATTCGTACACCCGACACCCCCAGAATCCAATAGCTCAAGCAAAGACCTTGAGGCTATACATCCACAATGAAGACGCTGGCATGCCAATCAAATTTTTAAGACATCAAATTCAATTAATTTTCAGAAAGGGTAAGAACAAAGAAGATTGGATTTGGAGAAAACTGTTCAAATACCTTTCCACATAAGTAGCATTCTCTCCAACCAGGTTCTTCCGAGTGGAATGTATCACAGAAAAGCATATTGTCATAAGCAGCTCTGGTACCATAAATCCAATAAGATATTTCAAAAGATATGCAATTGAAGCCAAAAAAAGGAAAAAGGATTTAATCACAAAAAAAAGGAGGAGAATACGAAAGCATCTTATATTCACAATATATGCACAATATAGATAGTAGAATATATTAACTTAAATTTGAAAAGAATGAAAAATTGAAAATAAAAAATAACACCAAAAAAATTCTCTCAATTTCGTAAGAACCAATAATAAATTTGTTAGAATATGTTGACAAACATGTATTATAAACAACATTGGCATTGGCTTGAAAATCGTCAGACTCCACAATTCTCTAAAACTCAGCATCAGCTTTCACCAAAACAAACTCACCAGATAAAATAGATGAATGCCTCTTTTTTAACAAAATGTTTAAAATTCAGCAAAAACTTCAACATTAAAAATGATATCACTCCTATCATCTCATTGATGCAAAATTAACAGCAACATTCAACTAACAAAGTTGTGCTATTTTTTTTTGGGAAAGTTACTAATTCTATAATCACAAAGTTTGACAGAAGATTTAATGAAATTTTAATTTGTTCTAAAAACGATAGCAGTTTGACACGATGGTGACTTTTTATTTTTCTGAGTTCATTCGATATGATAGAAGTTTTAAGCTGTAACAAAAAAGAACAATTGAAGGAACAAACCGTTCTCAGCTGGCACGACGAAGATTGAATTGAAGTCTTTAAATCCATTTACCTCTCAGCTACCCCATTTTCTTTAATTACCAGAAAATAAGTTCACTATTTACATAAACTCAAACCCTTAATAGAACAATTTTGAAAATTGTCAGAGAGATTTTTAAAAGAAAATGTAAACCTGTGTAATCCAGTTCATAAATTACTCAGATTTAGGATTTTCACATAGGTGAAGAAAGTTATCAAATTGTTGCAATTTTTTTCAAAAAGATCATACGTTATAATAATATAAGAATAATAGCCATAAGTTAATATCACCTTATCACTGAGATTATTAGAACATACCATTATTATACTCGCCTAAAAATAGCATTCCTAACAGCAGAATCACCAATCCTCCTCCATGAATACACTAAACAGAGATATCCCTCAACAATATGCATAACATAAATTCCACAACCCATACTATTTAACATAATGTACCAAGCAGAAATCAAAGTCCAACCACCAAATTAATAACCATACAGGAAGTGGAAAAGTCCCCTTAAAAATCCCCAAACTTGGCAATGCTGAATGAAATAAGACCCCAAAAAACTTATCAAAAACCAAATTGAAGCAAAATGAAGAACAATCGATACCCGCAAGTGTCGCAAAGATCAGCATATCCACCAGATCGCAAAAGCCATCCTTTCTTCCACTCATCGCTTGTAGTCTTCCCACAAGATTTATTCATGCAAGTCTTTGACTCCATTGATCCCTACATTGAAAACCACACAAAAATCACAGCTTTAATCAACCAAACCACACTAAACCAAAACCCCAAATCAAATCCCCAAAACCCATCTTCAGAAACAGATCAAAAAATCAATAATCAATCCCCACACCACAACCACACAACACATTCACAAAATTAGCAAATTCCACGCCAAACTCAATTCATAAATCACTTCATTAACTTCAGAAACACACTCAAATCCAACAATCAAAATGAAAACTACTACCTTCAAATGAACACTAATCAAAAGACGAGGTAAATCCAAGTCAAAAGCCACACCAAGATATAAGCTCTTTAGCTCTATTAATCAAGAAGCGTAAATGATTTTCTGAAAGATTTGAGTCTGAGAGAGAGAGAGAGAGCGTGTATAGGTGTATGCATATGTTAGAGAGAGAGGGTGCATGCAAAGCAACAGATGCATAAAATGCATGCACGACACTTGAAAGGACACACCGCTAAACAAGTCTATATAGTTTCTATTTACAATTATTTTTGTTTTTTTTTTAGAGTTTCCGGACAGTGATACAGTGACAAAGCGGTCTTCGTGGGAGTGTGTGACCTGTTAAATAAGGTTCGAAAGGAGAGGGATTGGAGAGAGTGATAGGGTAACCAAGGAGTGTATTAAAGTGCGTGAAAGTTGAGGTGAGTCAATGACATGTAAGTGGAGGATATAAGACACAAACTGATGAAGGGGTGGGAGAGAGTGTTGGGGTGGTTTTACTGTCTGTCACATTATTGGGGACTCAATGAGATAATAGTTTAACATCATTCGATTTGATGAAAATAAATATTAATTTTTTATTTATTTAATAAAAAATAATTTTAATTTTAAATAATCTGTATAATTTTAATAAAATAAAAAAGGAGACTCATTAAGTCTTCGTATTAAAATTTACGAGAGTGTTGTGAGGGAAAGGGAGCAAATTAAAATTATTAGGCAAACTTGTTTTGTTTGGTTTGGTGCAATGAATGTGATTAGTTTCAAAAAAATTTAATTACCTGTGTGTACGTTCCATCAACATGATAAATATGGTTGATATTTGACAATTAATTTTTTATGTTATTAGTATTTTTTTGTCAATATAATATTGTATGTTTCAACAATTTTTTGTATTTGAAATTGTAAGATTTGTCGTGCAACTTTTTAATAATTAGTTCTCAAGAGGATGTTTTAATAGACATTAGTGTCCCAAATGTTGTGATATGGATCCGAAATTTCATTAAGGACACTAACATATCAAGGTTATTTTAAAGGGTTTAATTTTAGATATTTTAAGAAATATTTGTGGATAAAAATTAGGATACAGGTTTGGAATATCAAAAGTTAATATGTTCAAATCTCAAAAGAGATATTATATCACCTTATTAGATATCTCTATAAGTTTTTATAGATAAAGGTGGAGAGATTAAAACAAAGTATGTTCTAACTACCTACAAAAATATTGAAACACTGTCAAATTGTTAACTTAAGCATCAAGGAGTTATTGTGGGTAAAAATCCACGCTTTTCTCTGGTTTACAGAAAATCAAGGTTTTTGACAAAAGTTTTACAAAAGATCAAGGTTTTTGACGAGGGTTTTCCGTCTGTTCAACTCTTTGCTAATGAAAGAGGCAACAACAATCGGTGATGTATGTGGAAAAATGAGAAAGAAGCAATCACTCTTCTGAAAATCAATAATAAATCTTTCTTCCAACATGATTCATTTTCACTACCTCAAATGGTGATGAGCAAATCCCAAACAGGTAGACATCTTGAATAAAGAGATGCTTCTTGATGAACAAATCAACTTATAAGCGGTGAGGACTCAAAAACAACTAAAATATTCCTTTAAGTGAATATGAGAAGTTGCAAAAGCATATAGAGGAGACCAATCGAAAACTCAAGAGTTCACGGGTTTTGTTCAACAAGTATTGCAGGGCTCACTACCCCATCACCTTCAAGGAGAGCAAGAAATGGTGAGCACTGCGAGCAACGAGAAATGCCTCAAGAAAGTGGCCTCCAAAATTCACTTTCCCGCATCAAGAGATACAATTTTCACAAGAAAAAATGGAGCCCATAGAGAAAGAAAGGAAGCAGAAAAGACAAAAGACCAAGATGTGGTTAAAGATACTTTCAAGGGAAACCCTTGAGCTCTTACAAAAGTTTGCGAAGAGACAACATTTAGTGTTATTAAAGAAGGTTGACATCAAAAAGATGATTGAAGAAATTTTACAACAAAAAATGTTAGTCTCGTCAGAAGAACAACAATGAGCCATTAAATTTGCATTTACTAGGGAAATCCAGCAAAAATGTCCACCTCAAAGGTTCAAAATGTGTTATATACCTAGCTTTATTGGAAAAGAAGATCCTCATGAGCACATGAAAACGAATGAGGCAATTATGCTTTTGCACAGATGGAAAGATGCTACAATGTGCAAAGCCTTCCCAATCACCTTGAAGGATGCAATACAAATTTGGTTTAATGGATTAAAGGAGTCATCAATTTTCTCTTTTAAACAACTTCAAAAAGAATTATCAATATGTTCATCATCCATATTTAGAGGACAAAGGATGTCACATACTTTTTAAGCATTATTGTAACGTCTTAAAGTTTTGATAATAATTGAGGATTTTAAATAAATATACAAAAATATGAATAAATTTTTCGCAATTAGAGTTAAGAAAATAAGGTGAGTGGAAAATTATTTACAGAAATATAAACCTCAGAAAAATAATAAGAATCGGAATAATGGTGACCGAATGGAAAAGAGGTTACGAGTGAACAGTGAACTAAGAACTCACGGGGGCAAAACCGTCCAAGGCGAATGAATATAAACATTAGTTGTTCCTCTCTTTCTCTACAACCACCAAATCACGTCTCTCTCTCCCATAATCTCTTTCCAAAGCCAAAAACCCTAGATATCGTCTTTCCTTGCGAAACCCTAGTGTCCAGGAGATTTGGAATCGGTCGGAGATCAAATTTTGGTAAGATTTCTTATACAATTTCGTGAATCTCGTTTTTGCACATTAACCCTAGTTTCCGACGTCAAATCTCTTTCGTTTAAGCTCCGATTTGAGCAAATAATGGCTCGTTGGAAAGCTTAACGTGTATACTACCTAGTGGTAACCATTTTTGGTGTTAAATTGTGTTTTAGGGGTCCAAAATTGGAGTTTGAAAGCCACCTTATAAAACTGACGAGTTTGGGTTTCTTGAACCGGAGTTCTTTTCGGTGTTCAATTGCTTAGGTAAGTTTCTTTGGGCCCTATTGAGGATGTTTTGGTAATCAATTTATTTGGGTGTTAGTTGATGAGAGAGATTGGAAAAAAGTTAGGAATGTATTAAGGGTTTTGAAAGGAAGATCGTAGGGATTAGGATATATCGATGGTGTTGGATCGTAGGAATCGTAAAATTAAACTAGTAAGAGCTTGTTAGAAACATTAATGGTGGCTGGTGAAAAGAGGAGAAAAGAATTATGTAGCATCTTGGGAATTTTTTGTCTTAAAATTATGAAAAATAAA
>CANYCX010716374.1:0-19276 GCA_948193385.1 Breynia disticha f. nivosa
TATGACGTGAATAAATATTAACTATAAAATTTAATGCTTTCAAAATAAAAAAATTTGAAATATATATATTATACTTGATTCATTATTTATTTATTAAATCAAATCTAATGTCCTATTCACATAAATCAAGTCAAATAAAGAGAGAAAGAAAAACAGATGATCAAATAATGTGTGTATCTCTACCATTGAGCGTTTCCGAGCGTTTCCGATCCCCTTTGGTTCCTATCATACATAGAATTATCCATACATGTCTTATAACCTAATTACTATCTTTTCTCACTCAATTTACATCCAATAACATAGAATTTAACATCCTTCACTCTCAACATTCATCGTTCCATAACTAATTTCTTAAGTTTTTCCTAACCGAACTTACATTCATTCTAACATTAATTTGTTTTAGGATTGGGCGGGTTTTCGGGGCGTTACAATCATATCCATATCCAGATATCATATCCATATCTATGAATAACGTAAAAGTACATGTTTACATTTTCGTTTTGCTCGTTCCTGATCGTAATTTGATAATATAAACGTATTCGTTTCCATTTTTATACCATTTCCACATATTTCTATTTAATTGCTGAACATATAAAATTTCAAACAATCATATAATATCGATATTTAAATTTCGTATTAACTTTTATTTTAGGTGAGTTAGACTACTCACCTGTCAACTGAAGTATTTGGACTGGCGTATACTCGTGTCTTGTCCTGACCGTCTAGTCTTCGTCTTATATAAATATATACGAATCTTTCTATAAAATCCAATATAACAATAATTATAATGCGTGCCCTAAATTAACTCTATTAATTTTCTATATAAACATATTTATATATATATAGATATAAAACTATAAAATTCATTACACTAACAATTTGCATGTCCCTAACTCAACCCTAACAATTTTCTATCTTTTCTCAAATTATCAATTTCTAGCTTTAAGTTAATTATACGATAATTTCAGTACTAAAACTCATAAAAATTTACGACTAACTTTGAATTTTATCTGTTTCGACTATACCAATGGATTCCTGCTCGAGATTACGATCGATTCTATAACTCGAACATGTTTCCTAGCCTGATTCCACTCTTTCTCTCTCTAGATGCGCTCTCCTCCCTCTTCTGTTTTTTCTCACGCCTCTCTCTCTTTTTCCTTCTTTTCTTTTGAATGTTTCTGGGAGATTCCATCGCTTATATACATTTTTGATTATTTTATTATTATTTTAATTTTTATTTATTTTTTCTTTTGCTTTTCTCCTTAATAGATACTTCATGTCAACCTACCATCAACCCTCAATTAATCTCTCCTTTCTTTCAATTTCATTAATAATTTATTATTTTCATTAATCATTTTAATTATCTTATTAATCATAAGATTTTAAGACGAGGATGTTACAGGAATCAACTGAGAAAAAGGTAATCTTTTAACCTTTACATATTATGGGTTATTTTCTTAAGAGTTTGAGTAAAAGTGAATTTTGAATTGATGAGATTGAGATGAACTAGATGAATTATATGTGAAAAAGTTGATATCTAGTTGAATTGGAGTTGTTAGCAATTTTGTGGATGGTTTATTACATTATAAGTGGAAAATTCACGAGATTAAGTGATTTAAGGTTATGGTTAGGAGAGGAATTTGGGGGGCTATTGATTTATAAGAGGTTTAATTGCAAAATTAATATGTGTTTGCCATGAATGTATGGTAAAATGTGATAGGAAACTAATTTCAGAGATTGAACCAGAGTTTGGCTTCATGTCGACTTTACGAAGTTCAAAGTAAATGTCATTTACACTTACCATTGTAGGTTTTGTATCTGTATGGTTAATAATACAAGACAATTGTGAAATTGTGTTTGAAATAGTAGCTAAAAATGAGTCTAAGAGGAACTTGGTTGATATGTTGTGTTTGAATGTGTTCTTAAGTTTATGTGCTAATGTGGTGATGATATGAGATGAATTATGTAAGCATGATTTGAATGTAAAAATGAGCATTGGCTTATTGATATGGTTTCATGGATGAAAATGGTATTGTCGATTCTTGATTAATCTATGATTGAGTTTGTGATGATATGATTGGTGTAAGCATAACTTACTTATGATGCAAGTATATGATTATGTTGATAATCTTATAATATTATGATTTATGCCTTTGAATGATGATATATCCTTATGAGATATATAAAAGCCATACATGTGCACTTAATGATGAGAATGTATACTATTGTGGAGGTTATATATGTGCATTTGATAATGAGAATGCATACTATTGAGACAATGTGCTACCATTAACTATGGTTACGATGCATTGTATACATTTGATGTATTTGATTGAGATTGGCAATAATGAATGGATTGATTCATGTGTTTCATAAGCATTGTGTGACACATGGCCGTGAGATTCCAAACGAGAGCTTGATGTCGGATTGGGCCCGAGGTATTATTTCTAGTGAGAGCTCAATGCCAGACTCGGTTTGAGGAAAAGAAAAGAAAAGAAACCCCGGGGCATGTTGCATGTGAATTGCATTGAGTTGCATTGGCATTTCACATCATAATACATTCATACTCATAATTTGTAGAATGCTATGGAATGATATGGATGCTTAAATGCTTAAGTTGTGTTGTTAATTTCTATAAAGGTGTGGTTGATATGGCTATCCTTAGGATTGAAATGGTTATGAATACCATAGACTTGTGTGCTATGTATTAAGGATGAATGTGGTAACTTTGAGGATGAAATTACATAAGAAGTGTGCTTTGTTTATGTAAGTTGAATATGTTAAGTAATGTTGTTTTGCTATGTAATGGGATTGGTTTTGTACTCAATTGGCTAGAGAAATGGTTGAGTTTATAGAAATGGTCATTTGATGATTAAGTCTAAGTTAAGTACTAGAAAAGAAACTTAATGGTCTAAAAAGGGTAAACCTAAGCACAAAAAAGTATGTAGTTAACTTGCTTGTATTATGATGGTAAATGGATCTTAAAAATGAGAAACTCATAAGTGTTTTTGATAATGTTTTGTGATTGTAGTTGGCTTGAAAGGTACCTAGAATGTATGCCACAAGAGTGTCTTATGTTGTGAGAAGATTTACTTGATTTATGTTGGAAGTGCTGAAGTGTCAGACAAACTAGAAGATCAGCACGCTATTGTGCTGATCAGTACGGGCGGTGTGTTGAGCCTATGCTGGTCAATTTTTTATGCATGACTTGTGCAAGTTTGCTGTTCTTGACCAGGATGAGCACAAGGGCGTGCCACCAACACGACCCGTGCTTTCTACAAACTTTTTTGATGAAAACATATTAATTTAAATGAATGGAAATTGATAGAGGATAAATAAGGACGATTTCCCTATAGCATAATGTACATAAAATGTAATAAATAACAAGTACTTATGCATTAGCTACTTTGGTAAGTGTGTTAAAAGCATTTACTGAGTAATTCAATTACTCACATTAGAATTGTTGATTGTGGTGTGTGCAGGTTTAGGAGGATTTCCACGAGGAGGGTTCGAGCACATATTTAGCAAAACATAGATATATGTAGAGAATTTTTAATATTAGTCAATTGTTTTGAAGAATTGTATTTTAATTTCATTCAAAATCATGTATAATATTTCATAATTGAAATGATTCATACTCTTGCAAGTTATAAAACAATATATATATATATATATCCATGTTTTTAAAAATAATTGAAAATAAACAGAATTAATTCTGGGTGCGACACTATATGAAGGGAAAAAATCCTAATTTTTTCCATGCATTTAGTGCCTACGTGGACGCTAAATGTGGTGAGAAATTTTCTTCCAAAATTGTCTATAAATACGTGCATCTTCTTCAAATATATATCTTATACATTTACCTGAAATATTGTGATCGATAGTGTGCAAAGATGAGAGAGACGAATCCTTTAGAGCATTTGTTCATCGGAAGCTTGAACGGATATAACTGTAAGTTTTAAGTTAATCTCAGTTGTTTTTATATTTAAATAAAGTTTTTAGTTACGTTGATATATGTTATAATTATTTTCCATGTAGTAATTTTGAATGTTTGTTTTTTTATTGTAATTTCATTTCTGCATATATATAAATTGTTTAATTATTAAATACAGTTTTATGTAATTATTTAGGTACGAAACAATAAAAAGAATATGCATGAGTGGATGTATGTCTGTACTATTGATGGTTTATTGAACAATGAGTTTATTGATAGTGTTAAACAATTCATGGAGTTTTACATATCGAATTATACGTTCGCTACAGTTAATTCGTTAGTATGGTGTCCTTGTAAAAAGTCTAAAAATAAAAATTTTTCAATCTAGAAAAAGTGAAGAAACATATTATTTATCGATTGTTTATAAGCAATTACTATTAGTGAAATACACACTTAAAGATAGAAGAAATGTTTAATACGTTACTGAGCGAGTCACAAAATATGAAGGCGGTAGTAGTAGTACCTATGATGTGAACCCAATAAGGAAAAATTTTAACGATGTTGGTTGGACATTTTAGACAGATCAGTCTAGTATGACTATGTAATAGATGATTTACAAAGGTTCTTTGTTTGTCCTAAAATGGGCATCAATAACCAGCAAAATGAGATAGAAGAAGTTCACATTCTAGAACCCCCAAATTTAAAAGCTTAACGTATGTATGATAAGTTAGAAGATGTGAATAGGCCAATATGGCCTGGATGCGATATTAGCTAATTGGCTGCGACGACTGAATTACTTAACCTAAAATTCAAATTAAAAAATAATAGAGCGGGGATACGACATGTTATCAAACTATGCTAGACACATTTTTTCACCCTGAGACAACATCTTAAAGTGTGATGTTGGACTCGTGCACATACGGTTTTAATCTATTTGTAGCATCTGGTCAGCAGTACTCATGTTGGTAGGTGATCTTGACACCGTATAACCTGCCTCTGTCGATGCGCGTGCGAGATGAGGTAGTGTTTCTAACCGTCCTCATACTAGGTCCAAAGATCCCAAAGCAACAATTAGATGCCTTCTTACACCCATTGATAGCAAAGTTAACGAATATTTGGTACAATGGGACTATTACATATGATGTGTCAAAAGAACAAAATTCTGTTATGTGTTATGCATCCAACCGTGATATGAACTATTAGTAGGGGTGAGCAAAAAAACCAAACCGACCACTCCAAACCTAAACCAACCCGAACCAAATCACTTTTATTGGTTTTTGGCGATTTGGTTTGGTCGCGGTTTAGCTTTTCCTCAACCTGCTAGGTTTGGTTTGGTTTCGAGTTGGTGAATTTTCAACCTGAACCCAAACCGAACCGACTTATGAATTCTATGTCAATAATGTTGCATTTTATCTTAAGTATGTCTATTAATTTTAAACTTTGAAGTTTTTATTCAAAAATTTAATAAGTATAATTTTATATACAAAATTATAATTTTAGTACATTAAAAAGTAGAAATAACATAAGTAAAAAAAGAAATATTCTTAAAATTAAAAAAAATAAGGCGAGTTGAGAAGATTGAATTGAAATTTGCAGTACTCTTCAACCCCTAACCCGACCAATTCAAACCGCTAGGAGAGGTTTGGTTTGACTTGGTTTGCAAGAAATGGTTGGTTTGGTTTGGTTTGCCATTTTCTTAATCTGCCATAATCGGTTTGGTCTAAACATTGCCTTTCAACCGGACCAAACCGACCATTGCTCACCCCTAAATATGACTGGTTATTAAATTCGTAGGGTGGAGCACTTCGGAGAAGTACGTTTGTCCACATTATATGGAGTTTAATGATGCTTTTTAACTCAAAAATGATAAAAAAAATTGTGTTGGTTTGACTATCATGGAAAACTCTTTCCATTGGAACGTTAGTTTAGGAATAATAAGAATGAATTTTCGAAAGAGTAAAAAGTACTAACAGAAACTGCAACACCTATTTGTAATGACCATGAAGTTTTATGGCAAATCGAAAGCATGAGATTGATAAAAATAACTATGAATGGCTCAGAGGATCACAATGCGTGAGTGAGCAGAGACTCGGGATGAAAGAAGAAAAATATTTTTTTGGATCTTCCATATTGGGAGACTTTGTGGATTATGCATAATCTGGATGTCATGCACAATGAAAAAAATGTCTTTGACAACATCTTCTATACAGTTGTTGATATTTCAGAAAAATCGAAAGATAATCCAAAAGCTAGATTAGATATATGTGATTTGTGCAAAAGACCTGAGTTGTAGTCAGATGAAACTAACACAAAGTATAGGAAAACAAGATATACACTAAATTGGGATGAGAAGATATTGTTATTTAATTGGATTAGATCCGTCAAATTTTCTCATGGTTTTGCTTTTAATTTGAGCCGATGCATAGATTTACAATAACTAAGAAGTTTTGGAATTAAAAGTCATGACTGCCATATTTTCATGTAAAGGTTGATGCCTCGTTCTTTCTGTGCATTTCTTGAGAACAAATACTGGGAGCTACTTGCACAGTTGAGTGCATTCTTTAAGGATTTTATGTATTACGAGTTAAAAGCTGAAACAATAAAATGTTTACATGAGAAAATACCAATTATATTATGCAAACTCTAGAGAGTATTTCCACCCAGCCTGTTTAATTAGATGGAGCACTTGCTTATTTATTTACCAGTGGAAGTAGCTTTGTGCGACCCTGTCTAATATAGATGGATGCATCTATTTGAGAGGTTTGTGCATTATATATATTGGTTGGAAAATTGTAGTTTGAAATATTTTATAAAATCTATAAATTATATGTATTTTCGACCTATGCAAGTTGAAGAACACTGTTAGTAGGAATGCTTGTGTTGAAGGTTCCATATGTAATGCATACATCTACAAGTGACATCCACTTTTTGCTCTTATTATTTCAATAATTATGAAGCGAGTAATCTAATGACTCGTAATAGTGTGATTGACGACATTAGAGTAGGAGTAGATCCGAATGATTTATCTATTTTTACATATCTTGGATGTACATCTGGTAGACATGTTCAAAGACGTCTAACTGACGAGAAGTACCACTTGATACAAACTTACATTCTATTGAATTGAAAAGAAGTTGAGCTTTTGGTTGAGTACGTTAATATAAATTTCAATTATATGATTATATATTTCAGTAATTAATTAATATTCGCATAACATATTAAAGTTCTTAATTCATTGTAGATATTTTTTGAAATATATTGTACGACTTGTCAATCCATACATCGCTGAAGAATAATAACAAATTATTTTGCACTCATAGTTTCGTCAATGGATACACTCTTTTGAAAGGAATAATTTCATTATTGTGTAAGTGTTAACAATTTATATACCGACCAGTATCCATTCATTAAATTTATTTAATTAATTGCATGTCTTTCGAATTAACTATAGGTCCACACCCTAGCAGCACATACAATCACAAGTGATCAAATTATAGTATTAATGAGAGGACCTGTACAAATTGTGAAAACATATCCCCATACATGGTTAATGAACATTGATTTCACACCAAAACACATTCAACAACAAGAGCGACAAACTATAGTGGCATTTGTGTATTGGAGAAACTTTTGGAAATAAGGAGGATTAATACAACGTATTGGATGAAATAATTGATCTTAATCACATATCACCAATATTGAAGCATGCCATTATCCTCAACCTTTGATTGTTTGATATGACGCACCATGGAGGAACCCGAATACATCCACAAATTAAGGTTGTGGGCACCAATAAGCATAAGAAAATATTGACTAAAGACTGATACATTTTTGCACACCAAGCTACTCAAGTGTATTTTCTCGAATATCCCAGAGTGAGGCGTGTTGATTTTGATTGGATGATAATATGTAAGGTTAAATCATGTGTTTGGTCCGAAGAAGATTATGAGAATAACAATCATCGAATCGTCATTCATGAAGCCTTTCAACAAGATGTAGAATCTGCCCGCATTATAGATGATCCTAATGATGTTAAAAATCTTCCACCTTGACATGAGCCTATTGGAGCAATTATTGTCATAGAAGATGCTGAAGACGATTTAACAGTTATGAAAATACAGAAGATGATGAAAACTGAAATGTTAAAATTAATGATGTGTTGTTGAATAAAATAAATTATTAAAAGAAAATAGTGTTGGTGTCCATGTGGACGCTAATTACACGTATTTAGCGTCCACGTGGATGAGAATTTAAAATTAGGATTCACGTTGACACTAAATTAACATGCCAACTGGACTGCAATTAGCGTCTGTGTGGACGCTAATTGACGTGACCTATATAAGTGTTGATTTTCTTTTTCTTCCTCATTTCTACCTCAAATTCACTTTAAACTTACTAGTTTTCTTTGTTTTTTGACAACAAATAGCTATGGTAAGTTTCTGCTATAATAAGTTTTTCTTACTTTACATTACTGTCATTATTGTTTTAGTTTTAGTGCTATTAGTTAATTGTTGTTGGTGCGACTTAGATGATTTTTAGTGAATTATGACTTATTTACGCAAACTATAATTTTTATTATGTAGGGTTTTTTAGTTAATTTGATATATAGGGACTAAAAGTATAATTTTATATTACAATGAATATTTTTAGTTAATTTTGATATTTAGGAACTACAACTGCAATGTTACAAAAATTTAGGTGTTTTTGGTGAAATTTGACTTTAGGGACTAAACTATAATTTTACATAATGATAATTAATTTTGCCAACTAGCAATTAAAAATAAAAAATTATATTACTTTCGAATTTTTCCAGTATGCTTGGATGTAGAGCTAGTAGATGTGGCACTGAACTCTTGTGAACATTTGCTCCTTTGTACCTCTGCAAGGGTCGCATTAACCCGTTTGGCCAGCACGTTGAGAGGTCCCACATTATACCATCCCACATGCCACGAACGACCCCTCTTAACACTCCACCTTCTGTGCACGGGCTAGCAAAGCAGCTTTTGCTAAAATTGTTTGTCGAGTTGGAACTTGAGTCTGATGATGACTCATTCGACATTGAGCTCAATAGTACATAGTTTACGTTACCTGCCTCGCCTCAGCTCGACCATACAGCTTGCTTGGAGCCACAGTTTGCACGAAATGATCATGAGGCGTCCACTTCAGCTGCCTATATATATATATATATCCTTTAATTTGACTGTGGATGGCACGTAACTAATTTTTTATACAGTTTATATTTAATTATTACGTAAGTTATTATTTATTTTAAATAATTATTTAATTTTGTAGTTTGGAACCGTCAGACAAGATTATTTGTTGGTCTACACAGATTATTACATCCTCACCCTATTCGAGAGCGATCGATTCTAAATCAGCTAACAGGGAATCTAAGGACCGATGGTTCAAAACAAGGACTGTACATATATTTAATTTTTTATTTAATATATAATTTTTTCTTTTAAATTGCATATGTCGTATAAATTTTTAGCAACATTTATCTTGGGACCAACATGTTGAGATGATGCCAGAGGATGAAGCAAAAGAACAATGAGAAAAACAGACTGGTCATAGATACGACGACGTTGTTGGCAAGGCCCGTCAAGAAAAATGTCAACCCCAATGGATCGATCTGCCAACTTGTGAAGTTTGGATGATGTATTGGGGTTCGCTAGAGGACAAAGAAAATTCAACGAAGCAAAGGGCAAACTGCCTGACACGGCCAGCCTTGCACACTGCGAGTGGATCATGCATGACAGGTACAGCCAGAGAATGGTACGTTTTTAAAAATATTTTTTTATCAATTTATCGTTTTTACTTAGTTTATTTAATATTTATTTTTAATCAATCATTTCTAACAATTTATTTTAGGAGTTCGAACTCGGTAAGCCTGTTGGGCCTATTGAATTTTTCGTTCAAACAAAAAGGCCGTTATGTTTATGATGGCATATGTTTATGATGGCAGGGGTAGAGGGCTCATGCATACTTAACTACACACTAAACATGAGAAGCTTATTAACTCCAAAATGAGAAAAATTACAATTAAAACAGACAGGGAGACGGATGTAGTAAAGGGGTACAGGAAGAGTAGATCCTTGAAGGGTCTGTGAAGGTTGTATTTGGAAGTGTCGACAAAGAGGAGGCAAGTGAAGGACATAAGGTGGACATTGCTATTACTAATTTGCAATTCTTTAGCAATTGGAGTTTTAGACTAATCAATTCGTAAGCAAACAAACTTCTTTTTTTTAAAAAAATGGGTTGTGGTGTGAGCGGTATAGCATGCCCCTCTCGAGGACTTTTGGGCGAGGAACGCAGGTACCTCTCTCAATCCCAATTTTTACATACACAAGGCGGAGCTCGGATTCGAACCCAAAGCTAGCTTAAGTGAACCTAGTGTCCTTTATCACTAGATCAACCGGAGATTGGTTTTATCCTATCATGTAACGTCTAATTAACAAGGATGGTTATCCTGTTAAAAATCTAAGAAACAAAGATTAAAAATCCACATTGAGAATAAATTTTCATCAAGTTCAGGTCTTCTCAAGAATTGAAAGCTAAACAAGTTTTTCTTAGATACTGATAAGTGCAATAAACTCAATCAAGCTTAAACAAAATAAAATTAATAACTATGAAGAACATCTCCATGTAAATCAATCAAGCTTTTTCAGAAAAATATGGGCATTAAAGACTCGTCTTCATTAATTAATAACCATAAAGAACATCTCCAGATTTCATTAATGCAAATCCAGTTTCCACAAGAATTACACTCAGAAACAATTCTTACCAAATGTAGGGGAGACAAACCTTCATTAACGCAAGGGTACCACAATCAGACGATTCAGAGGGAAAAGAAAAACACAAGATAATTGCATTCATTACACTACAACACAAGCTATAATATATTAGAAAATTATTCAGTACACATTAAGAGTAACCATTAACATGAAATTTGTGTTTCGACATCAAATAAAATAATTTCTTTTATACATACCGATTCACCACTCAGAATCATGTATCTTGAAGGCTTTGCAATGAACTTTATTCGTCGAAATGCCTCTGTGAATCTGATTAAAGATTGTAGAGGAACAATAGCGGTGGTGAAGTAGAGAATGGTTTCACGTGTCTTTTAATGAATAAAGAGTTTATTTTTAATATTTTAATGAGACATATCTATTCTCTACGTTTTTTAGGCATTTTTAAAATTGAAGAGTCAATTCTTTATTTTTTTTGTCTGAACGTCTCGGTATTCCGACACATTAGTCAAGACTAATCCGGATTCAGAACGAGAGGCACGACTCTTCCCTCACAAGGGTGACTGTCCTCGGACTCAAACCTGGGTTCAAGTTTTAATGGGAGGGTTGGATTGTCAGTCCAACCAACAACTCGTGGGTAAGAGTCAATTCTTTATATGAGATCAAAAAAGTCCATATTTTACTACAGACTTACAGTAGTAATCACCAAGGAATTTTTCCTACCACCTCTTCTCCACAACATGTTTCATACTAAATATGTTAAATTGTAGCCAATAGATTTCTCTCCTCATAAAATTTGTTTGGCACCAAAAAATAAATTGTAGAAAATTGTAACATTTGTCTATGATAATGTTTCGTAGACAAAGAAACATAGACAATAATTATTTTTTTGTAGTGTCTTCTGAGGGCAGGACGAGCATGTAGGATGAATGCGAGGCCTACGTGGAGGCCGTAGGAGGCGTTGGTCCTGGAGGATCTATTTTTGGTGTGGAGTCTGCTGCTTCTGATTATTTCGACGAGTAGATTTGCAACCCATGACGAGATGTCACCTGCATTGCGGAGATCAGTCGGGACAACCAACAACTCTATGCTCGAGTTGAGACATTTGAATTGGCGTTGCATGACATGCGCGAAAAGCATGCGACGAAGTGCCAAAGAAACCAAATCCTGCAATGAAATATGAGGAATGATTCACAGAGCTCCAGCATCAGTTTGATTTGTATTTTTCTCATCACGATGGTCCGTCCACAGCTCGACAACCAACGACACCTCCCCCCTCTTAGGATAGTTGTACATATATATGTATTGTTGATAATTTGTATATACATGCGCAATGTTCAATATTCTTTGATTATGTAGCGATTGGCTACAAGAGCAATTGATATACATTCAATGACAATAGTATAATGGAAAATGCAATTGTACGATACAATGGATATAATTAAAAAACGTACGATAGACTCAATAGTAAATGTATTTTTATATGAGATTTTTAGATGAATATATGTTCATAAGAAATCTAACATAATGCAGAATGGAAGTAAATTTAATTGTGTATAGCAAAGGTACGATTAGCATGTTTAATCAGTTTGTAACATGTGCAGAGTATATGAATATTAGGTAAGAATTATAATTAGACATAAATCAAAAGGACAAACTTTATTTGACTTTCAGGTACAAATTTATAGTAAACAACAATGATGAAATCAAATAAGGACAATTACATTCCATTTACCTTAACATTATTTTCTGCATAAAAAATTCCATTTACCCTAACATTATTTTCTGCATAAATATGATAAGGTAACTGATATTCATCCATTCTCCAATGTGTTTTTTTTTCAATTTTTTTTCTCTGAAAATAAGAGAAACGGTTTTTGATGGCAGATGCCTCTTCTTCACCATTTAACATCATTTTTTCTCAAACAAATTTGTCTTGTCCTCTGACATGTTAGTAGTCATGTCTCTATGACATGTTTCTTTTTCTATTCAATTTGTCTCTTCAAAAGTGTTGTCTTGTCTCTTGCAAAACATTCCCTACAATATCTACTATAACTTTCTTCCTGGTTAGCTTCGCTCGTGATGGATAAGACAGTGGAACAAAGTTTGGCTAAACTCTCTATCAGGGGAAAGGAGGTTGTGGGACTGGATTTTTCAGCTGTTCAGTTAGAGAAGGATTGCAGAGAGGAGGTCAGGCTGTGCATTGTGTGTCGGTTTGCTGATGATCGGGATGTCAATATAGAGGCTTTACAGCATACTCTAGCCCCGATTTGGAGACCGGTTATGAAAATGACAGCAATCTGCATGGTCCCGGGAAGGTTTGTTTTCCAATTCTTTCATAAGAAAGGTGTCCAAAGAGTGATGGACGATGGCCTTTGGACATTCAAAGGTCAGGTACTCCTGTTACGAAAGTTGGAAATGGGTCAGAGTGCAACAGAGGTTGTTATAAATGAATTCTGTGTGTGGATCCAGGTTTATGATCTACCATTGGGTTTCATGTTAGAACGGGTTGCGCAAAGCATAGGTGCAGCAGTAGGTCGATTTATCGAGTCTGATCCAAGGAATTTCAAGGGTGGGTGGAAGGCTTATATACGTATCAAAGTAGCCATGACGGTCTCTAAAACTCTTATTGGTAAAGTTTCAATTAAAAAGCTAGGAAATTCTTGGTCTTGGCTCACTCTAAAGTATGAGCGTATTCCATCGTTTTGCTGCTTTTGCGGATTTTTAGGGCATAATGAGAAGTTTTGTAGCTAACTATTTGAAAATCCAGCTAAAGGGGAAGAAAGACTGTACGGTCAGTGGATGAAAGCTGTTGTGCGTCATGCCCATACCTCTGGAGGGGAAAGGTGGTTGGTTGGAGGAGAGGAAACCAACTTAGCAAGTGAGAAGAATCAGGGGTCCAATTATGGCAATGAGGATTCAGGGGGAAGAAGTAAGATCTTGGGGGTGTGAATGAAGGAGTCAGAGCTGATGTGCTGGAGCCAATCACGTTAAATGGTAAGATTCTAATTGAGGGTGATAGTAATAAGTTCTACATAATATGGGGATGGATTTACGGGTTAATATGGAAGTTGATCATACTAAGGAGGGGGTCATAATAATGGATCCTAAACAAAGAAGGCTAGTTGATAGGCCGAGTGCAACTACTATGGGAACAAATAAGGTTTTTTTGGAAGGGATTTTGGAAGTGGAAGGAGTATGCCTTAATGGACTAGAGGCGAGACTTGTTGAGCAGTCCTGCCTACACCAATGAATCTCTTAAGTTGGAACTGTTGGGGCTTGTGCGGCCCTTGGATAGTTCATGAATTAACGAACCTAGTCTGTATAAAAAGCCTGACATTGTGTTTTTAAGTGAAACACATTGTAGTAATAATATACTTGAGGGATTGAGAATAAAATTGAATATGTGTGGGTTATTTACGGTGGACAGCCTAGGCCGAAGTGGGAGGCTTAGGGCTTTTTGGAATGTCAACATTGGTGTTTCGATATTGAGCTTCTCACAATGACACATTGATGCTGCAATTGAGGTAGGCAGTAGGGGAAGATGACGCCTAACATTCTACTACGGAGAGCTGGACTAAAACAAACGAGAAAACTCGTTGTTGTAGCTTAAATCCCTAGCAAAAGGTTCGAATTTTCCATTGCTGCATTGGGGATTTTAATGATTTCCAATATGCACATAAGAAATGGGGTGGCAGCCTTTACCCGACAAGGCTTATGGAGGGATTTAATGAGGCCCTTTCAGTTTGTGAGTTTGAAGACCTGATAGTGAAAGGTGGGGAATATACTTAGGAGAGGGGTCGGGGAGGTCCACACTGGATCAAGGAGAGGCTAAATCGAGCTTTCGCCATCTCTTCTTGGACGTCCATATGCCCTAAACATCAGGTAACTTCTCTATCTACGATATCATCTGATCATTTTGCCATTTTTCTTACACTTTTTGAGCCTATTCGGAGGAAGAAAGGGTGTGTTTTTCGGTTTGAAAATGTTTGGTTGTAGGAGAATGATTGTAAGACAGTAATAGAGAGTGCATGGAGGGCAGCCCGTTCCTCTTCTATTTATGAGAAAATTACAGCGTGTGGTAACTCCCTGGGACAATGCGGTTGGAGGAAGGTTAAGGAGCTGGATAAGCAAATCGAGGCTAAGCGACAGTTAGTGGAAAGATGGAGAGGTCTAGATGATAACAGCAAAAGGGAACATAGGAGGGATACTCAGGATTATGCTAAATGCCTAAAGCAAAAGGAAGTGTATTGGAGGCAGAGGGCTAAAATTCATTGGCTTTAGGAGGGTGATCAGAATACAAAATATTTTCATAATAGGGCCTTAGTTTGTAGGAAGGAGAATGTTATTGAAAGGCTCCAAGATGAACAGGGAGTTTGGTGTGGCCGTGGGACAGGCTTGAAGGAGCTGGTTAGAGGTTATTTTATAGAGTTGTTTATTAGCCAAGCTGTTGATGATGAAGATGTGCTCCACTGTAAGGAGAGGAAAATTATAGATGAGCAGAATGAGTTGCTTTTGGCCCCTTTCACGGCAGAAGACATTAAGGATAGCCTTTTCTCGATGCATCCTAACAAGGCGCCCGGAATTGACGGTATGAACCCAGCCTTCTTCCAGAAATTTTGGGATGTTGTAGGGGGCGATGTGGTACGAAAGTGTCTCAAGATCCTTCGGGAAGATGAAATGTCAGCAGCTCTAAATTTCACAAATGTTGTCTTGATACCGAAGAAAGACTCGCCTAAAAAATGATGGACCTCAGGCCTATTGCACTCTGTAACGTGCTCTATAAAGTGGTTGCTAAAACTCTAGCTAATCGGCTAAAAAGAGTGTTTGGCAGTGTAATTTCAGAATCGCAAAGCGCATTTATGCCAGGGATACTCATCACAGATAATATTCTAATTACAGCGGAGGTCCTCCACTATCTAAAAAGGAAGAGATCTGGTAAGGTGAGAGTGGCAGCTCTAAAGGTTGGCATGAGTAAGGCTTATGATAGAATGGAGTGGGGGTATCTGGAGAGAGTCATACAGGTTATGGGTTTTGAGAATAGTTGGATCAAGCGAATAATGGTGTGTGTGTCCACAGTTACTTATCAGGTGGTGATCGGCGATAACCTGTTGGGCCCTATAATACCATAGAGAGGATTAAGGCAGGGGGATCCCCTTTCCCCTTACTTGTTTATTTTGGGGGCAGAGGGTTTATCTGCTTTGCTCCATGATAGAGCACGTCGAGGTCTATTGCATGGATGAAGGTTGCACTTAAAACTCCTATTCTAACCCATTTATTTTTTGAAGACGATTGTTACCTATTCTGGAAGGCCACTCGTGATCATGCTAGTGTTGTTAAGGAGGTGTTGAGCAAGTATGAAAAAGTGTCGGGTCAACAAATCAACTTTTCTAAATCATCACTGAGTTTTAGTAAAAATACAGAGGCATTGATGAAAGTTTTACAATTTTTTTGATATCCCTGAGGCGAATGAAAACGAGAAATATTTAGGAGTACCCAACTATGCTGGTAGGAATAAAAAGGCTATGTTTGCCTATATGAGGGATAGAGTTGTGAAGATATTGCAGGGATGGGGAAGTCATATTCTATCTAGAGTCAGTAAGGAGATTCTGTTAAAGGCAGTGGCTCAAGCTATGCCCAACTACCTCATGAATGTGTACAGTCTTCCTAAGGATTTATGTTAGGAACTGGAGCACATAATGAATTCCTTCTGGTGGGGTAGTGGGAAGGAAAATAAGGGCATAAGATGGCAATCGTGGGATAGGTTATGCAAACCTAAGATGATTGGCGGATTGGGCATCCAGAAAATTCACGAGGTCAATCTAGCTTTAATATCAAAACAAGGTTGGCGATTGCTTAATGCATCTAAAACATTACTTGTAAAAGTTTACAAAGCCCGGTACTTTCCTAATTCCTCCTTTCTTGATGCCATGCTAGGTCACTCACCGAGTTATATCTGGTCGGGGATTTTTAAAAGCCTACCTATATTGAGGAAAGGGTGTTTAAGGGTTATCGGTGATGGCACCACTACTTGAATTTTTAAGGATCCATGGATGTTGGGGGAAGGAAGTGCATTTGTTAATTCGATACCTTTGGAGGAATATCCTGACCTAAAAGTTAGTGATTTATTCAAGGATGGAATGAGGAAGTGGGATGAGAATAAAATTACAGAGGTTTATCTGAGGATGTGATCAGTCGAGTAACAAGTATCCCCTTAAGTACAAGAGTTATGGAGGATCGTTGGAGTTGGGTCCATAAGAAGGGAGGAGCTTTTTCAGTAAAGAGTGCGTACTGATGGCTAACGCAAATTCCCCCAACTGCGATGGCTCAATTTGGATTACCTATCTGGCGTAGACTATGGAATGTGGACACCATCCTGAAGGATAAGAATTTTGCTTGAAGGCTACTAGTTGGGTGTTTGTCGACAAGAGCAGCTCTGAAGAGTCAACGTGTGGACGTGGTGGAAGAATGTTGTTGGTGTATGGGAGTGTCTGAGATGGTAGACCACGTCTTTATGTCGTGCCGAGTCACTAGACAAACGTGGGAAAGGTGGGGTTTTAATTGGCATAGTGGCACTATTCTCAGTTGGATTGAGGAGAATTTGGAGAAGTCAAGTGGCAAGGAAAAGGAGTAGTCCTGGGGACTTGTTGGGCACTATGGAAGCAGCGTAACGAGTGGGTGTGGAAAATGACTAAAGGACTGGGAATTCGATAACTTAGTAAATAACATGTTGCTTCTATGGTAGAATCAAATGGGTTCTTTGGTAGAAAGTAGTGAGTCAGTCGTGGTAGAACAAGGCTGGAAAAAACATCCACCAAACCTCTCAAAATAAATTGCGATGCATCTATTTTCTTAGCCAATAAATGCAGTTCATGGGCTCTTGTTTTACGTGATGAATTTGGCCACTTTACAGGCGCAAGAAGTAGAAAGATCGTTTGTGTTTTAGAACCACATCTGCTGGAGGCGATGGCATTGAAAGAGGCCCTCTCATGGTGTCGTTCTAGCCCTCTATCTTAGGTTCTTATCGAGACGGATGCAAAAGTTGTTTGTCGTGATATTAGTGACCGAAATGACGAAGTCTCCGTTTTTGGCTCAGTGATCCAAGATTGTCGATTCTTACTTTCTTTATGTAATGATGTTAGCATTCATTTTGTAAGGAGATCAGCAAATCGGGTCACTCATTCTCTTTCGAGGGAGTTTAGTTCTTTGTCTGTCTCCAATGAGTGGGGAGATGATCCCCGCTCATTTCTTATCTCTGTTTTGGCTGTTGATTCTTATGGTTAATGAAGGTTCGCCTTTTGGTTTCAAAAAAAAGATAAGGACAATTACAAACATATGGTAAAAAAAATAGAAAGACAGAAGCATAAATAGAAAAGAAATATAAGAATATGAATATGTTTGAATATAAATACTATTTAAAAATTAACATATATGATATATTGAATTTATTCTATGATGGTATATACTCATTGAGCTCAAATAATCATCGTTGTTTTTCAGGGTTCAAACTAAATTTAAAGTGGACAACAAGTTAGACCTTGACCAATCTTTTCTCCCTCCTCAATTTATATGAATATAGATGTTATATGTTTTTATTATGTTTCATAGTTTTTCTGGATGTGAATTAATGTTTGTTAAATGCATGTGAATAGGTACAACCAATCGTACATTGTTTTCTTACAGCTGAATAATGTAATTGGATACTAATCTACTACACAGCTAAGTCATGGGTTGTCCAGACTGTCTGTCAAACCATATAAAAAATCATGTAACTCGACTGAAGTTTAATGTAATACATGGTGTAAAATATGGGTTGGACAAGTCTGTGGGTAACAGTGTAACATGTATGATATGATAATAGGAGTACATGGTTAGTTATATAGATGTGTAATCTACTTTGTAATTCGATTCGAATGCTTGAAATGGTACACAACCTAGTATAAAGTTGGAAGAAGTTGTATAGTAAACTGTGTAATGTATCTAGAACATAGAATGAAGTATACAGTCTGGTACATTGTCTAAACAAGTTGTATAACAAACCGTGTACTACCAAATGAATATTTAAATGAAGCAAAATGAGTAATTGATCGATAGATAGTAAAATGTTAGTTAAAA
This sequence comes from Breynia disticha f. nivosa, assembly GCA_948193385.1. Lineage (NCBI taxonomy): Eukaryota > Viridiplantae > Streptophyta > Magnoliopsida > Malpighiales > Phyllanthaceae > Breynia > Breynia disticha. Next base: position 18,802 of record CANYCX010716374.1, read on the forward strand.
GAAAATATTTAAATTTATAGTGGTTTTTAATAGAAAGAACAAAGTGGAATAATAACAACTTTTTTTTTGAAATAGGAATAATGACAAGTTAATTATTAAATAATGGTATATTGTTAATAAGGTGTTCTAGTAAGTTTATGGTGAATGATTATGCATTATGTATTTCTTTGACCTAGTTTTTGTGTGTGTAATTAATTGTGGTCTGCATATTTTGTAGCACTATTTGTAAATTTTTGAATTTAGTAGAATATATGCAATTTAGTGAAGATCTGATGATGAAAACTTAAAAGTGATTATATTTGTGAGATATATAGTCTTCATCTAATAAGCGATGAGATGATTAAATTTGGTCCAATTGATTGGTGAGCTAATCAATTTTTGCATAACTTAAAAAAAGCCAAGTAATCTAGTTTAGGATTTTCATTTGAGTTGGGTTTTGTGTAGCATTCTCAAATATGTTAGGATTGATATATAA